>VVHJ01032951.1:0-11128 GCA_015107715.1 Tylochromis polylepis | reverse complement strand
GGGGGGTAAAGTTTGGACCTCCCCTCCCTGCGTTGTCTCTCTCAAACGGCCTCGTGGCGTGTCATTGGTTAAATCCCCAGGCCTGTATTTATGTGATTGGTCAGGGCGGGGTATATATACACAGCATGGGTCGGTCAGATCTGGCCACAGGTTTCCAAACTTTCAAAGTGAGCAGACAGTGAGGGAGACGGTGTGTCGGAGGGCCTGAGTGACGGAGTGAAATCAAACTGTGGACAAACCACAGAAGCAAACAGAAAACAGAGAGTGGACAAAGAAAGCAGCAGAGTCACTGTGGATCGTTTTCAGGGGAAATCCTGCACCACAACTGGTTTGTTTTCTATTCTCGTCTCCCCCTCCTCTCACATCTCGATGCTTTGCTTTGGGATTTGTGCTCTGAGACCAAATTCTTCTCCTGATGCTTCTATCCTCTGTCAGCTGAAGTATTTTCAGTTTCAGTTTTTGTCCAGAACTTTGCAGACCATCAAACTGAGACAGACATTTACAGAATTTTACCTGGACTAAACCTTTTCTGGGATGAATTTAACCAAGCCTAGCCTTTCTAGAGTCAGCCAGGTGTCTCTTGGGGGCCCCTGGACATCAAGGACCCCGAGTCCTGCTTCTGATTCTGAACTGGTTTTTGAACAGAACCTCTCTGAGGATTGCAGTTCTCCAGATGGAACTGGGAATATGAGGAGAGGGGAACCAAGGATGTGTTTGACGCACAGTTCAGGGGGACAGAGTCCTGATCTGAACCAGGCTGGAGGCATGTCAGTGGGTGATGGGAAAGCTGCGGGGGCTGAGCAGAGGATTCGCAGGCCGATGAATGCCTTCATGGTCTGGGCTAAAGATGAGAGGAAGCGGCTGGCCCTGCAGAACCCGGACCTACACAACGCCGTGCTCAGCAAGATGCTCGGTAAGACTAACAAGGAGACCAACTCAGTGGCGAGCCAAAGATCTGATCTTTGTAGTCATCAGTTTCAACAAAAGTACCAAAGTGAGGAGGCGCTGTATTGGAAATTTAAATATCTGACCAATTTCATTTTAGCAGTATTCAGTGTGACACACCAGAAAGATACCACATCAAACACAGACCATAAACAGCCTCATATTTCTGTTCAAGGAAAATTAAAAGCCCAATTCCTCAGCTATATGTTACCTTACTTTTTGACAAACCTGTCCATCACATGTATGTTTCTGCATGTGGGCTCATTGTACATGCCATGTTTGCCTCTAAACTCTTTACTGTCAGTTTATTTCAAATGCTGTTAAAAAAAAAAAACCTCCCAAGGCCATCTTGATATCTCTCATTGGTCATTATTGGAGATGTTTATCAGGTCCTAGGAGCAGCAGAGCAGTAGCTCTTCTTATATTAAGGGCTTCAGTGTTAAAACTGCCATCAGTGTGTAAGACACATTGTCTGTTAACAGGACAAACTGAGAGTAAAAGCACTTCATGCATGTCACAGGACATTAAGATCCTTCTGTGAATGAATTCAGATAGCTGTAGGTCGAGCTGCTTGAGGCTGTCAGTGCCGTTGTCATTGTAGAGTATTTTGACACATTATAGGCTGAGCAATAAATAATAAAATGATCTATCAGACCGATCAGTCATCGGTTTGATAGTTAGTTGCAAACTTAAACTGTAATGCCAAATTAAAATGAATTTGAACAACAGTGCTTTTCTTATATGCCTCCTTTCTCTCATCTAAGAAGACCAAAATATGGTTGAATATTTTTTTTTATTTGAACTTCTCTTCCTGCAGGTCAGTCGTGGAAGGCCCTGAGTGCCATAGAGAAGCGACCATTCGTAGAGGAAGCAGAGCGTCTTCGTGTCCAACACCTCCAGGATCACCCAAACTACAAGTACCGACCTCGCCGCAAAAAAACCACCAAGAAGCTTAAACGTGTTGAACCAGGGCTTCTGCTGCACAGCTTAGCTCAGGGTGGGGCACCAGGCTTGGGTTTAGGACCTGGTGTCAGTCCTTTGGTTGCAGAAAATGTCTCTGGAGGTTCTGCTTATGGGCATCCGGGTGTCCAACCTCCACATCATCACTCCCACCACCTGCTTCCATCTCTGGGCCATTTCAGGGACCTCCAGGCCTCAGGACACTCAGAGTTAGAGAGCTATGGCTTGCCCACTCCAGAGATGTCCCCACTGGACATTCTGGAAGATGGAACTGGGGAATCTGTGTTTTTTCCCCAACATATGCAGGAGGAAGCAGGGATGGGAGTTTGGAGTGGGTACCAACACCACCTTCACCATCATAATCAGCATTACACCCACCACTACAACAACCACAGCCACCACGCCTCCATACATGGCCAGGGTTCAGGAATGACTTTAAGCACCAGAATGACTTCTGCTGAATCAAATATGATCTCGAGCATGAGCTCTGTCACTTCACTCAGCTCCAAGCTAAATCTCACACATGTTTCTGGTCACCAAGTCACTTTAAGAAATCCTGTAAAATGCCCGCCACCATTACCTGATCCCTCCTCCCCAGTTTCATACCACCAGCCCTGCAACAGCCACTCTGAGCCAATAAAATGCCACCAGCCCCCGCTGAGCTCTGCTCCTGTTGGTTATTTCAGTCAGCTGTATGGAAACAGCACCCCTAAAGCTCCTCATTTCACTTCTTCTCATCTGGGGCAACTGTCACCTCCTCCTGAAACTACTTCTTCCTGCTCAACCTCGTCTATCCCCCCTCCGTCCACTTTCCTTCCCTCTGTGAACTTGGATAATTCAAATCTGGATTCCTCTGGCCAGCTGGGGGCTTCGTCTGCTGAATTTTGGGCTGAAGTGGACAGGCATGAATTTGACCAGTATGTAAATATTCGGAGGAATCGAGATGAGGCTTATGGACTGGGTGGAGGATGCGGTGGTGTCTCCAAGGTTGTGGCTGGGCGTAGTAGTAGTAGTGTTGGAAGTAGCAATAACAGTATTGTTAGTAGTGCAGTTAATAGGGATGTTGGTGGTGTAGTGGGTGGTGTTGGTGGGTGTGATGATGGAAGCAGCCCTCTTATATCTGCTCTGTCTGATGCAAGCAGCGCTGTCTATTACAGCACCTGTATCACTGGATAAATACTCTCACATGAGTTCTCATTCACGATGAAAACATACAAAGTATACTGGAAAAACTGTTTGGGTCATACTTTATTCAGATAATTTTACTGAGTCTTTCACTAGCTTTAAAATCTTTAAGATTGAGGAATGTAGGATATCAACTAATCCTTGTCTGTGTTGACACTTAAAGTAAACTTAAACATGTTCGGTGTTCTGTTATTTTAGTTCTTGGTATGTTGTAGAAAAAAATATTTGAAAAACCAAATGAATGTGTGTGTGTGTGTGTGTGTGTGTGTGTGTGCGTGTGCGTGTGCGTGTGTGCAGTTAATCAGGAAAATACCTGACTTCATTTTAAATCATTTTCTTTTGAGGATCAGAAAAATAATCTCAGTTGGGCTTCATTACATTTTCTGTAATATTTTGTATTGATTAGGAACATGAAAAATAAGCTTGTGAGATAGAGATAAAAAGGCTCAATGAAAGACTTCCAACATTCATTTACAGTATTTTCCTTCTAGGGAAAGTCTTGGCCACAAACCAGCATGTCGGATATCTGTCTAAACCATGAGAATGTTTCACAAGCTCGGCTCTTCTGGCCATTGTATGTTTCCTGTCGGGGCCTGATGTCCCTGACAAAATCTGCGTTCCTACTGGCATACATGGATGCTGATTCAAAGAACACTCTTTCTAACCAGCTTCTCTGATGTAACTTTAACTGGGGTTAGTTTTCTAAGTAAGATCTAAAACTTTAGCACTGTCTGTCTTTGATCACAGGTCATGATTTTATTCATGGCCTTTTTAAAAGTAATCAGCTCTGTTCATGCAAAGCAACCTCATACAACCAGATGGTGGAGATCAGTCGCGCAGTCATGTGATGAATTTTGGGAACATTGGTTTGATGTAGATGTTTACTGTATACCTACGTAGATGCTATGCTTCTTGGCAGGATGTGAAGGAGAAACTGAAACTATGAAATGTTCTCTTTGCACTGGGTTTAATGTTTGATGTATAGAAGTAAAAATAATCATAATTTGAAATATGTTTTTGTACAGAAGTGACTGTTTGTCTTGTTTTTTTCTGTCTTCTTTACAGAGTCTTATTTTTCTTAAAGGAAAAAAAATAGAAATGATACTTTCTTGCTGAGAGTGGGATGAGTTGATTGATATAATTCTAATATTCATGTGGTCAGTGCTGGAGTTAATTAGCCCAGCTAAGCATAAGAACAAGAAAGCCTCATGGTCTTCAGAAAGTGTGATAAATATATTTATTCTGTTACATGCGTCTGATCTGGGTTTTTTTTTTATTTAAACTATGAAAAGAACTCTAAAATTTTAATTTTATGTATCATTAGGCGTCTGCTTCTCATATATTTTCCCTGCCTGACACTGTCTGTTCCTCTACCCATCACATGTTCTTACCTAGCAGGACTTGCTCTGTTTTATTTGTGGGTTTTTTCTCTGTTTTAAACCAAAATGAAATCTTTCTAATGTAACTTTTCATGTATAAATGGAATAATCGCTCGTGTAAAGGTGCCGGCAGATCTTTTGGTAGCCTGGGTGAGTTCAGTTTTTCCCCATTAAGAGCCTTTGTAAACCTGACACAAAGAGATGATGTATGTGTGAACTGTGTAACCTTCCTTAAAGACATTTCAAAAGTCTTGGAGAAGTGCTTTTCCACTGAACTTCCTTTGCTGTTCATCTATTATGAATGAGGCACAAACTTATAAAGTGATGATGTCCTATACATGTCAGTGGTAACGTTTTGCTAAATGACTAACTTATCCTGCCAATGTTTTAAATTTACATAAATTAGTGGTTTTGTTCATGCTGAGAAAATGAAAAATCATCACCCTCTCTGTATGTTTACATAGCATCGTTTTGTATACAGTGGAAACAAAAACCAGAAGTCTCTTCTCAAAGAGCTCACATCTGTTGTGCATTAGTCCTAAAGACAATGCAGTTTTTTCTTTTCTCTACATGAAACTGAAGGACAGCGTCAAGGATGTGTACAGTGAAAGCAGTTCAATCCTCCACACTGATCTCTGTGGCCTCCGCAGAGGATGAGCCACAAGGAAGCTTCGGTTAAAGCTAAATATTAAAAAATAAAATAATAAAAACCGTGTACATCTGCATTTGACATTCTTTTGTGTTGACACCAAACAGAGTCGTGTTTCCATTTTAATTTACTGTGACACACAAAGACATCAGAGAGACGGGCGTTTTTTGGAGCCGTGCAATAACTCTGGGGCTTTTGGTAATAATTATCTCAAGGAAAAAAGAAACACCCAAGATTTTTGGGATTAATACAAAGCACATTTTCTCAGCAGACACATAACGACAAATTAAAACCAGGATTTTCCCACAACTGTCACTGTGACGCTTCTAAATATGCCTGACAGCGAGCGTAGAAAATGGTTTTGTTTGTGTTTATGTATTTGAAAAATGTGTGATGGGTGTAAATGGATCTGTTAAGTCTTATAATATAATTTCACAAAATAAACACTTCCAAGTTTGCACTCTGGATTAACATTTGCAGGTTTTTCTTAGTTGCTAAATCTGGCTGGATTTGTTCTTTGGAAACTTTTATAGAAATTCATAAAATATTTTCAGTATTTTGAATTTTTGGTCAGAAATGTGCGATGAATGTAACGTTCGCTCCTGCATATCAAAAAAGAAAAAAAAGAGCTGTTGATGTGTCCTCCGTGTTTTCAGTGGATTTACATCGTTTGAGACTTTTTTCTAAAGCAGGAGACTCAAACTCCGTCACGTCTGTGTCTTCCTGTGCGATCAGCTCTGATTCTGTCCTCTCCAGGTTTCGTTAAAACATTAAAAAATCTTGGCTTGGTGCGACAGTTTCCCCTTGAACAAAACCACAAACAGACTCAAAGAAAACATTCAGAACAAGGAAAAACTGTTTTCTTTGTTTCAGACTTCTTCTGCTCCCCCCTCAGCACCTCACTCACTGTCAGTTTCTCTTATTTGGCTTCTCCTCTCTGTCTCAGCTTTTATTCTTTGCAGTTTTCTTCATCTTTTGTCACCTTTTCCCTTCTTTGTCTCTCTTCCATCTTTTTTTGTTCCTCACCAGTTTTATTCCTTTTCTTCAGACTTCTTCTCTTGCTGTTTGTCACTCCTTGCTTTCGTCTTATGTGCCCATTAGTTTCTTTTTCATCCCATTTTCTGTCTAATTTTGCTTTTGTCTGTCTTTCTAAACATTTCCTGTTTTTTATCGCCTCTTTTCCTGTTCTTATATAAGTTCAGTTACTTTGCAGCATTTCCTCCTTTCAAATTTCTCTTATATTCTTACATGTACATATCCTCGATCGCTTTTTAAATTTATACCTTTAGATTTATTTAATATTTAGATCGTACAGTCCATTGGTGAGTAAATGTGCCAAAACTTTGTTCTGATCTGTTCTATTTATTTTCCTTTTTTCTTCTCTCACCATCCCCTTTTATAATCTTTTCTCAGTTCCATCCTTCCTTTTTTGTCCTTTTTATTCATTCTCACAATTCTTTCACAAATTCTTTGCTGCACTCTTTTCTTGATGAGTGCAGCAGGATAAAAAAATATCAATCTTTCATCAAGATTTAAAATATCTTCTTTTATATATTTTATTATTTGTTTATTGGACCGCCCTCCTTTCTTTCTCCCCTTTTAGGCATCCCTGTATGAGCCACTGTTTACCCTCTCTCTGTTCCATCTGCCCTGTTTCTTTCTCCTCACTCTGTTATTAACATTTCCATGAGAGTCATTTATCCTCTGGTCGGAGAGCAGAGAGCTTTAACATAACTGAGCTGTACTAACCAAAGTTGTGTGTGGTACTGAGTGTGTGCATGTTTTCCTACCCCAGGTCATGTACTCAGTAAACGTGTGTCAGCGGCGGTGCTCGCTGAGGTAACTGACAGGAATGTTAGCAACAAGAAGGAAACACTACGGAAGTTTGAGATGTTCGGAAAGGGCGTGTGAAGAGAGAGAGAGGAAGAGGTGTATATTTTTGTGACAACACCTCACCCGGCAGCTCGATACTCTGACTGGAAAAGATAACACGAGGCTGAATTCCCTTTTAGACAGCTGGAAACCACCACATATGAGGCGTGTACATGGTGTGAGTGTGTGTCTGGTTGCAGTTTTTTACACATTACAGATTTGGTGTGCTGTCTTGTGTAGTGAACCAGCACAGAACTTCAAGATCATTTTAAAGGATGATTACATAATTTATGAAATATACATTAAATAAAGTAAACGTAAATAAAAAGAAATTACATATTTGGAGAATACGGTGAAAAAGTCTTTAGGCAGTACAAATATTAGAAATGAATAAGAAGGGGGACGTGCTGAACTAAAAAGTGGAAACACAGACACGGGAAAGATGTAGGGAAAAATCAAAGGGAGAATCCGAAAACTGGGAGTAGAAGTAAACGAAAGAAGGAATCTGTGGATTACACACTTCAGAGAGACGAGGCAGAAGAAGAGGGAGAGGGATTTTCCCGTCTGTTTCTGTGGTGTTTTATTGGCCACATGTGGTTATAATGTCAGATCAGTCCCCACAACTACACACTCTGTGTGTGTGTGTGTGTGTGTGTGTGTGTGTGTGTGTGTGTGTGTGTGTGTGTGTGTGTGTGTGATATGAAATGACAGCTGGCTGACAGTGTAATGTGTTTGTGAGTTTCTTTGTTCAAACTATGTTGCTGTGAAGAAGTTTGTGTTGTGTTAAGTAGGAATTAATAACGGAAAGTCTGGAGTTGTGTGTGTGAGTACTTTCTGTGCGGATGTGTGTTTTTTTATCTCTTTAAACTTTTGAATTCATCAAACTTCTCATAGAAAGTCAAAGAAGAATTTGTATTTGATGTGTGGAACTGAAAGCAGCACAGCCCACTAACAGTAACATGATGTCTGCAGTGATGTTACTGAGCTTTGTTAGGAGATCCATTCATCTCTGTGCGACAGTCTGGAACTGCTCTATTACAGTTTAAGAGTTTAACCATCATGACTAAAGTTCTTACGCAGAATTACATTTTTAGCAGGACTTGGAGGATGGCTACCATTGTTATAAGAACATATTCACTGCAGTCTCTTCAGCATGTCCTGGGTTTGCCTCCTCCTAATAGGATATGCCGAAACACCTCAGCTAGTGGGTGTCCAGGAGACATCAACTTGCTCCTTTGAATTAGGAGGAGCAGTGGCTCTGCTCCGAGCTTCTCACCCTCTCTCTAAAGGTGAGCCCAGCCACCATTTCCTTTCTTGTTTCTCTCCTTTCTACCGCTTGGTATCCTCGATCTTATTTTTTCAGTCACCAATTCCAACAACAACCCCAAACTCAAATGTAAAAGCACGGAGACAGATCCATACTTTTAACTGGAGAGTTCAACAGGACAAAAACTGCATATATAGAATCACCAGGTTTGAAAAGTTTTTTTTTTTGCAAACTTCTACTTTGAAACAATAAAGAGTAGATTCGTCTGTCACCGCACACACTCAAACTTAACACGAATGATGTTTCTCGACAACTTTGGTGCTGCAGAAGCTCCCACAGCTTTCACCATTTGAAAGAACGAAGGTGGTTCATGAACAATACAATACAAACAGCCTGCTGCACTGATCCAAACATCACTGCAGTGATGTCATGATGTGGTGTGTGTGTGTGCGCGCTTTCTCTCTACTGCAGGATATCAGGCTCTCTCTTAAAGACCCCCACAACTTCCTGTTTCCTGTCTCTGCAGGAAGTAGCCCTGCAGTCACTTCCTGTGTGAGGAGCTGCTGGAGAAGCAGTTTTCTGCATGAACAGCATTCTGAAGCTACAAGGACACAAACACTCTTTGTCCAACAGGAGCAATGAAAGAAACCTTGAAGCAGTTTTAGAAATTGAGAAGAAAGAAGAAGAAGAAAGAAAACTTTTAACGTTCAGAACATGAAAGAAATTCATAAGCGATATGCCAAGAACATTAAAGATGACTCTAGTGTCTGTGTTAAACATTTTCCTATTAGGGAGGAAACTGAATTGTTTTTGTGGGCTGTAATCTGGTGACAGCTCTTCTATTTCCACAGCTCACAGGAAACAAAGCATGACCTTTGACACCAGGGTCTAACTGAGAGGGATTTATTTAGTATTTTTCTGTGCACCTCTTCCTCATCTCTGCTTCCCTTTAATCTTTATTTTCATATCTTACTCTTCTTATCCTCCCTGCTTGTCCTTCATCTTCTTCATCTATTCTCTTCAGCCTCATTTGTTATTCTCTTGTTTTTGCAGTTACCACTCACTGCCTTTCTCCTCCATCTTCCCCACTTTCTCCTACCTTATTATAGTGCAAAGACACAACATGATGGCTGAGGAGAGATGGTTAGCATGCAGCCTCTGCTCAGAAGCATCCGTAGTGTTTAGTTTAGTTTAGTTGGACATGTGAAAAGGGTTTTTTTTCTCCTCCTCCTCAGTGGGAGCCAAGGTGTGGGTGTCAAACCTCTGAGGTCAGCTGGTTTGGTGGCCTTGGCTTTGAACGCCTTGTGGGTTCAGATCCTGGACAGGCCTAACCACTAAACTGGACCGAACCTATCTGTCACCATGGAAACGGTCACAGCAGCCAATCATAAAGCCAGAATCTGAGTCAGCATAAAATCTAGAGAAAAGCTTGTGTTTCATTCTATTCTGGTCATTTATCTAAATCTGTTTCTGTTCTTGTGTAAACATCTGTGGCTCGTCTGAGATCAGCATTTTATTTTGAAGTGAAATGGCTACCAGAAAAACTCCCTATAACCTGATGTGAAAGTAACAGGCAAATAAAAGTGTGTGTTCCTTCCATCAGTGATGTGTTAGTTTATGTAAAGTAGGAACAACTTTAAATGACAAAACTCACAAGGATGATCATCAAAATAACAAAAATTCATTACGCAACAAGTCTGCGTAAAAATACAAATGTGGTTACATTTCAGCAATATAGTACATAATCATTATGCAAAAAAAATTATGCCTTAAATGTTATTTAATGTTATTTTTCATTGTTGATGTGAAAAACCTTTATTCACAGAAGGGTCATACTAGATAATCAATTATTTACAAAAATCTATTATTGAAACCGCACTGAGGTAATTTTCTCATCTCTCCTCGGGTATTATCCTTTTCTGACTTTAATTCATTTTGTTCGTAACTTAAAATATCATCAGTTGATTTATACCACTGTTTCAATTCAAGGCCATTATTTCCTTTCATCTGCTCATTGTTTTCGTCTTCTTCTGTGTCGCTTAGAAAACTGTAAACACTGAAGATCGAACAGTTAACTAGCCAAAAGATGAAAACACAGCGGGAAAAGCTGCATAAAGCAGAAAATGACCCAAATGATAGAGCATGTGTGAGAACAGATGAAGACATTTTTAGGGACTGAAGGCTCTCATACATCTATTTTTTTCACCCATGACAAAAGTAGCCAGGCTATTTGGGGATAAATGTCTCCAAAACGTTCAGTTATAATTGAGCCTATTTATCTTTCTGGCTCCCCTGGTTTTCCTAAACCTAGATGCATGTCTAAACACCGGGTTTATGAAAGCAGCGTTGATGTGGAAATCTCCTAAAATTAAATGGAATTTCAGCCCATTTTTATATATTTGTCTGTTGTTGGTTTTGTCCGCAGCGCTGTCACTATAACAGGCACTGACGCCGCGTGGGAGTGTGTGTGTGTGTGTGTGTCGTGGTGACCCAGCGTGACGCCGTAGTAAGCACTGCACATGGCTGCCAGCAGACAGACAGAAAAGAAGTGTGGGAAAGAAAAGACAAAATTTTGTAGGGAAAGTATTGGAGAAAATGGCTGAGAGGAGAAAGAAACAAAGAAAGAGAAAAAATTCTTTATTACTTCTAGGCTGGACTACTGTAATTCATTATTATCAGGATGTCCTAAAAACTCCCTGAAAAGCCTTCAGTTAATCCAAAATGCTGCAGCAAGAGTCCTGACAGGGACTAGAAAGAGAGAGCAGATTTCTCCTGTTTTAGCTTCCCTTCATTGGCTCCCTGTTAAATCCAGAATTCAAAATCCTGCTCCTCACATACAAGGTCTTAAATAATCAGGCCCCATCTTATCTT
>VVHJ01032949.1:0-12025 GCA_015107715.1 Tylochromis polylepis | reverse complement strand
AAAAAAAAAAAAAAAAAAAAACAAAAAAATAAAAAAAAAAAAAAAAAAAAAAAAAAAGCATGAAATACAACTTTTTCTTTATGGAAAATGCACTGCAATAAATCTGTTCTGATGTTAATTACTCATGAAGAGTGTCTTTTTAGAAAACGCATTGGTATGCAAAAAAGATAAAAAACTGTGGAAAAAAAAAAAGAAGGAAGTCTAATTTATCCATGTACTGTGCTGTGTATGTGATTTTAATTAATGTGTATGTGTGTGTTCGTGTGAGTGGATGAGTACTCTCTGGGAATACGGAGTACTCCTTCTCTCACAGAGAGCTCTTTGTGTGGGCACATCGCCCCTGAACCAGCATGTCTACCAAAACCTCGTTGAAGCTTTGTTTGGCTTGCTTTCCTTTTGTTTATTCCACTTCCTTTCAGGTTCCTCTCTGTGCAGCTGATCAGAATGATGGCCATGGATAGAGTGAAAGAGGCTCATTGAGAGAAAAAGAAAAACAAATAAATGCCAACACCTGATAACTGAATAATTATTTTAAAAAGCCACTGAACACTCAAACCAGCTGTACTTCATTCAATCACTTAAGGTATTTTGACATTTTTACAAACTAATGAGTAAACCTATCCACTGTTAGCAAAAAACAAAACTATCAGAAGGATAGTCCAACTATGGAGACCATAAATAACCCAAAAAGCTCTTGCTGAGAGGGCCAAGTAAATATTTTTGTTCACTTGCTGTGCTCATTTGTCAACATTTTAGCACAGTTTGTGGCCATGCAGCCCATTCATAACTTCAATACACACTGCAAAAGTTACTGACAGATCTCTAAAGTGACTGCAGTGACTACTCATGTTGCCTACAGGGCATAAAAGGTAATGGGGACTCCAGCATATTAAAAGCTACACTGCTCACCAAACCTAAGCTGACCCCTTGCCTGTCCAAAACACTTAGTTTTTGATTCATTTTGTTTTAGACTAAAAAAAGTTCAGTTAAAAAGTGAATAAGAACCAGGCAAATGTTATGACTCCATTTCACTTTACCATACTGTAGCTCATATATTATGTCCATTTTGCTGTATGCACGTTTAATGGTACAGAATCACGGTATGATTTACTGACACCGTTTTAAAAATAGCGATGAAACCACCTGTCTATAACAGCCCACTGGAACAACTGGGAATAGAGAAACAGCAAGCATGAAAGCCAGACCAGAGGCTCTGTGAGAAAAAAAACAAAAAAACAAAAACACAATCTGGGAATCTTTAAAAGTTCCCAAAGAGTCAATATAGCCACTGCTTATAAGTGTACCTGATGACCAATCATCTTTGCATTTAGAAATAGCAACCACAGGCAGTCACATACTCAGTAGGTGACTACTGTTGCATCTAAAACACATAGCTACAAACTTGCCTAGCACGACAATATGGAGTCTGTATTGAATTTTAAATACACTTTCACTAATCAATGTGCTAGATTTTACAGATGTGAAATGAACTGCTGTACACCTGTCACGGATGAAGCAAAAATATTGTGTCTGGAATCTCAAATTTCTGCTCATTATTTATCATAGAGAACTTTTTATTATAGAGAAGTACTAAATCAATAAATAAAAGATTTTAGAAACAGGTGATGATTCTCACACAGAAAAAAACTGTTGAAACGTTGTGTGTACATAAAAGGTTTTCACGCAGTCCAGTTAGTATCTATTGATAGAAGCAAAGTGGGGGAAAGTACAAGTGGGGAAAAGGGGCCATAAATTAAACACTGTATTTTATTCCATGATGGTTTAAGGTATCAAGAATAACACCACAGAGTCGCAAGTTTTCTTTTAAAACATATCCGGGCGCACAGTCACCTTCATTACTCTTGGTGATATCCTTTCCACAGGTTATTGTCCCAAACAGTCCTGTTTGCTTTGAAAACACTCTGCTCCAGCGATAATTGCCATAGTAACAAGAGAACTGAACCCAAAGCTGTCTGGATCTTTCCACACATTAACAATTACGGTTCATTGAGGCTGACATGCACAAGACTGCCATCAAATACTGGGTCAAAGATGACTTAGACAAAGAAGATTCATTCATTAACACTACTGCACTGAGAGAAAAGGCTCAGAGTTGACCCTTGATGATAAAAACATTTACTTGAAACTCACAATTTGACATGGTTCCCTAATTTCATTCAAGAAATGGCACAAAGAAAGGGTGGAGATACAGTCTCTGTTTGGTGCCCTCCGCTGCTGATTTTTTACGCCTTTTTAACTGTTGTTAATCCTGGACTGACTCACTGTGCATTAATACTCTTTTACAGAAACATCCCCAACAGTCAGTCACAGTAGAAGCAGCCCTACGCTACACACCAAAAGCCCATGCTAATGGAAACATTATAAGCATATCAGAACCACAAAGACACTACGAGGAAGTTGACTTCAAAGGGGGGAAAAAACCAAACAAAAAACAACTTTCTTAGACTGTACAAAAGTCGAAACAAACTTCAGAATGTGGTCTTGTGAGGGTCAAGCTTAAGAAGAATGAAAAAGTCCCTCAAAATCTATACTGTTTATACATAAGCTCATGTAATCTCAGTAAGCATTTCATCATGCATGAACCATTAAGCATTTTGTAAGACTAAGCCTTTGTTAAACTGTGCAAACTTTATCTCTAGGAGGAGATCTAAAGGACTGTTAAAGACAATATGGATCAAAGAGAAATATTCAATGGAAAAGGAGTACATCACTTTCTCTAGGTTTTCTGAAGGCTTAGTAGTTGTCTAACCCAGAAATTATTACAAGGGAATTTTAAGCTGTTTTGTTTGGTTGTTGCATGTGAACATGGTCCAATTTTGTTTAGTGTCCAAGCTCTCATGTAGAAGCTGTGCATGTACTCATAGGACTATAATTAAGTCTAGTGACTACGGTTTCAAGCACATGCTCCACCAACATAAGTCCCCATTATTAGACTATTGATATAAGGCAAAGAAAAAAACTAAACACCTTGTTTCCATCTATCCATTACTGCTTCTTTATTTGATTGTTTTTGAATCCAAAGTAAGTTCCATCCGTGACCTCTCTCTAGTGCAAGCAAAATTAATTAAAAATACTGAGTAGATTTTTTTTCTGTTTTTCCTTTTATTTAATCAAGTAACAGGTCAATCACAGCTTTACATGGATTATTTCTTTAATCTGACAGTGAATCACAAAGAAAAACAAATAAAATTTGCCAAAAATCAAAAAATATGCTGAAGTCTGATGTGGGGTACATTTGCTGGCCTCCAGTGCCAGGCACCAAACCTGGAGGAATGCTTTAAAGCAGAAACTGGGGCATAATGAACCTAGCTGTCATCAAATTTTCACGTCCTGATGTGAACACTTTAAATGGCCAATAATGAAGTTCTGCTGATGCCAGCGCAAATGCAGATGTTCTGAAACTCCAATTTTGACTAGTATTATAAGATTAGATAAGCCTTTATTAGTCCCACACGTGGGACATTTTTTGGTCACGGCAGAAAGTACAGTTTAAGAGCAGTAAAGTTAAGAAAAACACAACAGAATAGGATAACATAAAATAGTAATAATAATAATAATATAATACCAACTGTAATGGGGTGTGACAACACAAGCTGCCTGTCTGACACTCTTACACTCTTTTTTTATATTGCCGACATTTTATTCACTTTTAGATACTTATAGTCGTCTATTTACTTATTCAGTCATTTAAATTTAAAATTGTGTATATATTGTATATTGTAAGTATTTTTATCTTATTTCTTGGCTGTTTATGCTTTGTTCTCATCTTTAACGTTATGCTGCTCCGTTGTATCTTAATTGCCCCTCGGGGATAAATAAAGTCTCTCTGATTCTGAGGGAGTCTAAATAAATCCTTTAAAAAAATGTGTTTGTATGAATAGCCTGCCTTTTAGATACCAGTAGTAAGAGAGTCAGTAAAAGTAAGGTTATAGCTGTATATCATACAGCCACACAGAAAAAGATTTAAATTTAACATAACTGAATTCTACAGATATGTGGAAAGACTTGTTAAAAGAGAGAAATAAAAAGTATCATGTAAGAAAACCAGCTCTGGTATAAAAAGATCTGTTTAAGGCTGCCAGCTTTGTCAAACTTGGGGCTTCATTTTCCTGTTTAAGAAACCATACCTTTGTGCATCCCATTAGCTTATCCGGTATATACGTCAAGCACTGAGACTGAGACCTTACCACAATCACTGCATTACATCCTCCGCTTTCCTGTCTTTCTATAGTTGCTCCATCAAATAAAGGCAAAACAAATTTGTGTTACTTTAAGTAGGAGTCTTGAAAAGTTCCAAAATTTTTGTGGCATCTTAGATTGAAGTTTGCTCCCACCTGCACTGATGACTGTGTGGGTGCATGTAAATGTGTTTATAGTCTGAACACAAAAATGGGAGCAAAGAACATATGCAGTCCAGAACTTAATGTCAGCATAAACAGACTACACCCAAACAACTGAGTCATCCATGTCCCTGCTTCCTTTAATGCTTGTCTCTTTTCATGTAAAAGGTCACGGTTTGATCCTCAGACGAATGTCAGGTTCCTATCCTTCCTCATGCTGCATTACTGATACTATTAATTCTTCTCTGAGGCGCATTAACCTTCAGAAATCATATACTGCAGGAGCTACCTGACCACAGGTGTTCAAATGCACGCAGGAGCAAAGATCTGTATGTTTTGTTTGCAGTTTCACAATCTGTTAAGGTAAAAGAAGCAACAAATGCGGTCAACATACATTAGTGGCAGTTTTAACTGCATCTGGCAATACCCTTCAAGTGCACAATGTCTCTGTAAGGGTACAGCGGGTTATTTTCAATGTAGAATGCTACTGCCGACTGGGAAGTAAGACAAAAGTGAATGTAGCAGCCTAATCTAAATCAAGTAACAAATCAGAGTGAAGTGTGAGACATCAATGGACTGTTTATTTTGGACTTTGGCAGCAGCAGCTTAGAGCAATAAGTCACAGCATTTCTGCAGCCTGACCCTGCTCACTTCCTGCTTTACAGGAAACACGCTACACAGCTCTGCCCTGCCCTTCCTGTTCACTGAGCCTGTATTTGTACACACATACAGTTTGCAGTGGTTGATGGCCGTTGCTCCAACCACTACCAACTCAACCAAGTAACAGAACACATTAACCTACATACTGCACTGTATCATTTTATCTAACAGTGTTTATATAATCTGCAGAATTAACCTTAATATACTAAACTCAGAAAAACATTAAAACTAAAGTCTCTGCAGATCATAACTACCACTATTCTGTTGCACTGCAAGTCCAATCTACCTTGTCTTTGCCCCTGAACGACAACATGAGATTGAGCCAATGAAACACACAGCTTGGATAACATCAGGACTGCACATGTGCTTGGGCTGACCTGGTCTGTAACTGAGAAGTTGGTGTTAACAAAACAGTTCTCCTGTAAAGATGAAAAAGTTCTATTTAAGGTTCCCTTGAGAAACTGCTGAGACCCTCCTCAGAATCCTCCATTGTCACCAAGCTCCCCACAGTCTTTAATCAAACTGGAGTGTAAAGGGCAGGCCATTTTTCACCACAGGCCCAGGCAAAATCACCAAAATTGCTTAAAAATGGAGATCTTTAAAAAGAACCCTTCATATGAGCATAAAGACCCGTATGTCTTATTATATTAAAATTGGCATCATCATCATCATCATCATTATGTCATGGTTTTTATAAAACATGAAAAATATATTCAATCAAAACATACCAGATAAAAGACAAACACAGAGACAATGAAGGGAGGGGTGGGCAAAAATCACTGGTGTCTATGCTCCTCAATGCTGACCAAGAGTTTGTTGTATACAGCTCAGCTTTCTGTCATCCGCTGTTAGAGGTTAGCGTATAGATCAAACTAAGGCCTTACGATAAAATGGCTTCCACTAAAAGTCATTTCAGAGATTAGCGTTCATCATCATCAAATAGTCCTCCTCTACCTTTTTCTTCTTCTTCCAATCCAAGTCAGATTCATCTTCACTCATAAGCATGGTTCACTCAATCTGGTGTCCACTGTACAGCTGCATTCATGTCTACATCAATCAGTGCACTGGTTTTATTTGAAGAACACTGAAGACTTGACAGATTTCTGAGCTGACAGAAGTAGCAGACTGTCAGGTTCCTTTATCTTCACAGTTGTGACTATTCATTTGCTTTTAAAGGCCTAGTGTGAGAATATCCCATCCTTCACATTTCTTTTTATGAGAGGGTGCTTAGACTCTGTGTGGCAGAAAATACCATGCACAGCATTTGTTTTTAGTTGCTGAAAACAACCAAGAAAATTAGTGGGCTTGTTTAGTCAGACTAAATGTATCAGGACAGAAGTGCTGAGATGCATCTGAGACAGAAGCTGTATGTTTTTTGGAGGTTTTATCTGTCCCTCTCTTCTCTTATTGATTAAAAAGAAAGCTCTGAACACTAACACCGTTTCCCTTTCTTTTCTGATACAGAGCACCACACTGAGACATTTTTTTTAATACTTTTATCATCTAGCCCATACGAGTATAAACTTTATGAAGTCAGACCCAAGGTGCAAGATTATAGTCTCAAGTTTACCTACACTTGCTGCTGATTTGTTTCCCTCTGAAGGTACAGAGCAGCAGGTCTAAATGTGTGCAGTGTTTTACAGAGGCAAAAAAGCGAGCAGAAAAACAGGAAGTCAACCTGGTGTGACTGGCAGCCGTTGTGGGCAAGTTTTAGTCAGTGCATGGCATCCTTCCTTTGGCTCCGTTTGCCTTTGAGGCATACTCAAAGAAGATTGGTCAATAGGCAGATGCTCAGAAAAGGTCAGAATCACTTGTCAGTGCAGAGAATGACTGACACAAAAACTGAAAATAACAGCACTACTTTGAAAGATAAGTTTGAAATTTTCAGCACCAAGCCAAGCTCAGGAAAACACATCTCACATCTAAGATCAAAAGCCATTTAAATTAGGCGCAAAGTCATGTCTCTGAACCACTACAACTAAAGAGGCATACAGGCACATCACTGGTTATCTGCATTCTGCTAAAGCCATGCATCTCCTGCATAGCTCACCTCAGTACAGTTGTCTGTTCTCTTCAAATTAACTGGCAGAGCTCAACTACTAACTGACAGCAAAGCATGCAGCACAGCCATTCAACACCCCAACACTTTATCACATCAGGTTCCCTTTAAGCTCCTTCCTTCAGCACCCTGTCCATCAACCTCTTAATTCCTAACCATGTTGAGTTGGGTGAGGCCTAAAGTTTTGAGCTCAACCCTTTTAATCTCACCTGTTCCACTTTCTGTAGCCTTTATTTTTTTTAACTGCTGGCACGTTTTAAGAAAAGGGACTTCAGTCTGTCAGTCTCCAGAGGGTGCTAAGAATAAAGATTTAGGTTTCAATCAGCACATGCCTGAAGACACTATCACTCATGCAAAAAAAATAAAACTGGCTCACCTAACCCTAACCTCTAAACTTTACTTTAAAGAGCCAACCTAAAAGTAAAACTCTAAGACAACTGCATGAAGTTCTGCCCTGCATGATTTAAACTACACATGAAATCCAGGTAAGGTTGACAAAATCAGAACACTGTTACAACAAAGTTACAACATACTTAAAATACTGTTTAATTTCACCGAAGGAACTGCATGGGTAAAGCAGGTTAAGGAGGCAGGACACATGATACTCACTCACTGAATTCGACAAACAAATACCTGTACTATCATCATATGGCCACAAATGGAGATTTTTGTTTTCTCATGTGCTTCCATTAGCTAATGTCTAGAAAAGTTCAGAACTGCAGTGCCTTCAATGTTATATATAAAAAAATTTTTTTTAAAAAAAACATACCAATGATCACATGTTGCCTAACCTGCTCTATTTTTAGTGCATGTGCTGCTTGTAAAAGCAAAAGTAAAGTATCTGTGGAATCACTCACTGCAGCTCTTCATTATTTAAAGTTTCCTCCCCCACCTCAAACATTTTTTATTTAGAAAATACTCCTCATAGTAAGACACTCCTGATAAGCAATAATGTTACATGCCTCAATGCTGCTATTGGACGGACTGGCAAACTACATGTATTACAAGTATTAGACAAGAAAAAAACAAAACATAAAAAACTAGAAAATGTTTATTTACAAAAAGTAGGCAGTGTTAATATGTTACTTCTAGTGTAACAAATGGAATTATCACTTATGCAATCCATTGACCTCTGTCCTGAAGCTAAAGCAAGCCAGGAAACACTATCTCAGCAAACAAGTGAGTGAATCAGTTTCTGAACGAGCTGCTGCTCTTCAGCAGAGAGAACATGTAGCTGTAAAATAACGTTATGCTACTGATATACAAAAGCTAGCAAGAGTGAGGCAGTGCCATGCTTCACACAAATGATAACATCAAGCTATCTCTAAGCTGGCCTAAGTATGCTGGGTGCTAAGTATGGGTACCATCATTGCCATTCAGTTTCTTAAAAATATGCACATGCAGCAGGTCTTTAAGAGAAAAGACTTTAGTCATAAGCATTTATTAGATTGCATTCACTGGTATCAAATTTGATACTGAAAAACATGAAAATCTAAAGGAATTGCTACTAGGCATGCACCACCCCACCCACCCACCAATTCTCCATACATTTTTGATTTTACAAGTTTACAGTTGTCCAGTTCAAGCATCACACCAACCACACACATCGACAGCAGGGAGGATATGGTGAAAAAAGGGAAAGCTCTTTTTCCAAAAAGTCCGCTTTTAAATATCTATTTCTGAGTCTGACTTCAGTTCAACTCTCAGATCTCATGCAGATCCAGCCATGTCTGCTCATTCTTGGTTAAAAAGAAATAGTTAACAGTGACCGTGGTCCCACCCTCTCTCTGTTCTCCTACTCAGTATTCCCTGGCTAAAAAGAGCCTCAGTGTGGGAGCACACCAAACTGAGGCCCCACAGAAAAACCACATAATTACAAATCACAATAAAGCCCTCAGTACTGTGTTCCTGCCTGAAGCTCAGCTGCACCCTACTCTGCTCCAACTCGAGGCCTATGCTCACAGCTACATGCCCCCCTTCTTTTGACACTTTCTTTTAGTCTGCTTAGCCGTACCCCCCTTTCATCCCTCGTCTTTCTCTTGCCCCTGCAGTAAGTCTTACTGGACAAACAGATACAAACAAGGTAGCAGTATGGTACCTCCATGACTCTGTAGTTTTGGAGTTGTTCTGTAAAAGGCATAATATGCAGTCTACTCTGACTTGACATTGGTTTGATGTACTCAGAATTCATAACTATATGTACAGTAGTATGTGATCTATGCTTTTGTACTTAGATTACCTGAATACACAGCAGGAGAGAGTACCCTTACACTTGTTGCAATATTTTAATAACATAATTACACCTAAACCTTTAAGCCTGGCAGTTTGAATCCTTATGCGTCCAGTGGGCTGTTACTCATCGTGTCTATCTCGCTCCTTTTAAAAAAAAATTTAATTAAGTCACACAACTCTCCAAAAGCAGCCTACACTATAGTCATAACTATTCTCTAATATAGAGTACTCAGCCTGCTTCACTTCAATTTAGCTTCCTCAAAAATCACATTGAACACTTAAGAAGTTGAGATTTAATACTACAGCTTGCAGTAGATAAGTGGAAAAGAGGCTGCAGGACTGCTGCAGGCACATCATTGACAGACAGTGTTCAGCCTTCTGAAGAGGCTCTGAGCAATGATCAGCTACAGATAAAAGTTGGGTTTTTTTGTGTTTTTTTTTTTTTATACCTGCAGCCGTCCCTCAACAAGACATCTAATGAATTCAGTATGGGTATTTCAGTAAATCATTACTAGCTAAACCATGACTGTTCAGATCATTTTGTTTAGATCAACACTAAAAGAGCTTAAATTAACTTTCTGTGGGAGCACCAACTACAAACACACAAAAACTATTTTATTAGCCAAGGACTGGTGCCATCAAGATAAAGAGCTAATATAGTCCAATAAAGAGCTAAAGCTACGGCTTTAAACAAACAAGACTAAGCCGATCATTAAGCTGTATTCAGGCATAAGAAGCAAGTCTCTCCAGGGACGAAAAAAGGTATATGGGTTCAATTATTGCTACAGGCAAGTGGTGGTCCGAAGAGATGGCAAGGGCATACTAATTTTTCAAATGTCTTCACCTTGTAGACTCAGCAGAAACACAAGTAAGGTAACTTGCAGATATAGAAATAGTACAGAAAATCCACACAGCTAAATGCATGCAGAATAATCCTGTAAATAAATAAATCCTGGAAAAAGTGAAATGCCACTGCCTCTAAAGTCTTTTACGTACAATAGCTGTGTAAACTCTGGCCACGTGAGACCTACAACTAAGTATCCAGACATGCACAGGATGATTTCACAAAGATAACCAAATTAGTTACTGTAAAAGTCAGATATGAGACATTAGATCAGCTCCTACTGTATCCAGTCACTGGATGATTATTTATATTCAGGTACCTGACTACAGATAACAAGTCATCCCTGAAAAGGTTCAAAGGTTGAGAATTGACCTAAATAGTCATAAAAATGAATAGCCATTATTTTTATGGACAGGCCATACCTAACTTAAGAGTTATTGCATGCATTCCCATTTAGTCAGCTGTTGTTTTTAATTTGTCAGTTAGAAAAAGTAGGTCACTAGAAAAACATGATTTCATCATCCGGCACCTTTTCATTTGCACATTTTCTCTGTCGATATTTAGGCTACAACATTAGGTCTGTCCACTGACAACTTTTTCTCCAATTTCTCTAATTACACCAATATTAAGTAGCATTTAAAAACTTTGTCTCAGGGAAGGAATTCTGAATAACGCAAATAAAACCATCAGGTGTTCCACTTATTTGTTTTCCTAACCTTCAGCTCAATGATACTTGAGTAGTAGTTGTGTAGTTGGTGCAGTCACAGTTATTTGAGTAGAAAGTGGCTAGGGTGTCAGTTTTAGGCTAGGTTAGGATTTATAGTAACAATAACCTAATATGTACTTTTTACTTCCAGTATTCTTAGGATAAGAATTTGGCTATGTCACAGCTTTTTTCCCTCTTTACCTTGAGAAACTCCTGAGTTGTATGCTTTGAGTCATTACCAATTTGCACTGTGAAACACTTTCTAATCAGTTTTGCAGCATTTGGTTGAATCTGAGCAGATGGTATAGCTCTGTACACTTAAAAATTCATCCTACTACTTTTATCAGCAGTCACATCATCAATAAACACTAGTGACCTGGTTCCACTGGCAGCCATACATCCCTCTACCATAACATTGCCTTCACATGTTTGACAGATGATGCTTCAGGTGAGCTTTTTCCCATGCCTTGCCACACTTTTCTTTTCCCATCAATCTGGTAGAAGTTAATCTTGGCTTCTTCTGTTCACATTACTTTTTTTTCTTCCTGCAAACTGTGCAGACTCTTTTAGATGTTTTTTGTTCTTTTGTTTGTTTTTTCCTTGGCAAAGTCTAATCTGGGCTTCCTGTTCCCAAGTGCAACCTGCTGTAAACCCTCTGCATTTCCATTCATAAAGGCATCTCTTGATTGCAGACTTTAACAATGATACGCCTACCTCCTTGAGAGTGTTCTTGACTTGATTAGAAGTTGTGACAGGCTTTTTCTTAACCACTGAAATAATTCTCTCATCATGCACTTTAATTGTCTTCTGCAATCGTTCAGGATGTTTGGGGTTGCTGAGCTGGTCGATACATTCCTTCTTTTTAAGCATGTACCAGGGTGTGGATTTGGCCATTCCTAAAGTTTCTGCTGTCTCTGACATGTTTAATTTGGTTTTTGCAAGCTAATGATGGCCTCCATCACTTGCGCTGTCATTTCTCATATTGAGAGTTCCACTGAACAGTTACCAAGTGCAAAAATGTGCAAAAAAGTAAAAATTGGGGACTAAGTATAAAAATTGGCATAATTTCTAAACATTTAATACAAAACTTTTGTTAAACAACTTGAATTAAAGCTGACAGCCTGCACTTCACAAATATTGTGATAGTCTGATTTAAAACCCAC
>VVHJ01032944.1:0-15115 GCA_015107715.1 Tylochromis polylepis | reverse complement strand
AATCAACTTCCAGTTCAAAGTCCTTCCTGCAGACTCACCCGGTTCACAATTACATAAGACGGGGATTGAGAAGAGCCGTGACTGAGGGGTAGGAGGAGGAGGAGGGGGGGGCAAATGAGAAAGAACCAAAACAAACAGTAGTCCATTCACCCTAAACACATGCAGAAACTGCCCAGGCACTTTTTTTTTTCCTCCTCTCCATTTTTTAAAAAAACTATTCATATATTTTCAGGGTCTGTCAATTTCTCTCCGTTTGTCTCAACTCAGTCTAAAAATGTCTGTGGTGTAGAGCTACAGTTACATTACTGAGCACCCTCTAGCCAGCTCAGGGGAAGTGGTATCATCAGGGAAGATGGCAGGGGAGAGAGGGGAGGGGGATGAGGGCTAGTGCAAAGCACTCCCCTTTCCAAGGCCACTTGTGCTGCTACACATTCAAGAATACATGAAGAAGAAGAAAAACAAAAAGAAAAACAAGTGGCACCTGGCATAAACAGTCAATTCTTGTTCTCATCATTTTCATTGTTCAGTTTCCTCTTTTTTTTTTTGGCACTATGACACATGGCAGGGTACTTTTTAAAACTTGCTGTGCGGATTAAGTGGGAAGAAATGACAGATTTAGCTGAGGGTTCCCTTAATTGATTATATCCTCATAATGTTAACAAGGAACTAACGTGATGTGTAAGGGACCTTCGAGGGCAGAGGGGAGTTTGAAGGGCAGAGGTAGAGGGGAGTGCCATGTTCTTTGTGTCGTCAAATTTAAAAGTCACCGTGGATGCATGCAGTCTAGTCATCAGTGATGGAGAGGCGGCTGAAGATGGGAAGGCGGCGGGTGTTATCCAGCGTGGGGGACTCGGAGCCACACAGGCTGCCACCAGAGCTGCTCTGGTAGCCCTCTTGATCTGACATAGAGTCTGGGGGGCTGGATGAAGACTCCAACATCTGAGGAGACTCCAACATGGGTCTGAAATAGTAAGATGTGCTTGTTGGAGAAGGAGGTGCAGGGGTGTTGGGCTCTGTGCCTACAGGACCAGCATTGAGACTGGGCCCGAACAAGCTGGCCAGCTCCTGGCTGGAGTAGGTGAAGGGATTACTGCTGGGCCAGTCTGGGATCTCATCAGGGAAGAACATGGGTGGAGGGGTGACTGAGGTGGGGCTGTCTCTCAGCCCAGCTGAGTTGGAGAAACCAGCAAAGCTGTAGCTGTGCTGCAGCCGAGGTCGCTCCATCTTGTTCATAGAGTTAAGAGGAGAGGACTGCTGGGGAGGTCCGCGACGCTCCTCGGCATTGTGGATGAAATGGCAGCGAGGCCCGTATGGGCAGAAACCGATGGTGTGGAAGGTGCGGCACAGCTCAGTTTTGTACTTAGGATGGCGGCTCAGGCTGCGCAGTTCATGGATTCCATGAGCAAACTGGCATTTGTCGCCATATTTGCAGGAACCGTTTTCCTCAAAGGGCCTGCAGAGCTCTGTCTTGTAACGGCTGGAGTTCACTTGGCTGCTGCTGCTGGTGGGACTGGCAGGGCCCAGGCACTTGTTGATGAGCCTCTCGCCCGTCTCGGAGTAGGAGCGGTCTCGCAGGCGGTTCTCCTTGTTGTTGCTGGCATTGCCAACCCCTGAGATGAGTGAGGAGGACTGGTCCGCTGCCTTCAGGCTATTCAGAAATTGGTTCTGGTTGAACTTTGTGCTGCTGACAGAGTGCCGCCGCTGGTACACGCCTCCCACTGAGGGAGATCCCACCGCCTTCCTGTCCAGCAGGGGTCCGGCGGAGCTGGAGATGGGCACGTTGGTGCTAGTGCAAGGAACAGACATGGGATGGGAGACACCCAGGTTGTTGTTGTAGCTGAGAAGTTTGTTCTGCAAGAAAAATAAATAAAGAAAATACAAGCATTAGAAAAAGTAGAGCACAAATAAAAAGCTACTTTCAACAGCGCCCTGATTTTTAAGTCAGATTGCTATCCCGATGCAACTCCCAAAGGGACTGAACGCCTGTTAGACGATCCTATAAACCATTTGTACAGATACTCTCCCTGAATAAATGAATAAATAAAAATGATGGGCACTTCAGCACTGGTGGGGCTACACCTCCTGCATGACTGTTCTTTTTTGGCTCAGACGACATTAGCGGATACAGGCCTATAGAACAGCAGCTGGTTTGGCAAGTTTCCCAGGTTAGGAATGTGTGCGCCTGTGTAGTCAATAGGACAGCAGCAGCACATGAGAGGCCTGTGGGCTACCAGTGTAGGCTACAAAGAGCCTGCATCATTTGAAAGAGAAAGAAAGTGACTAAACATGCTGTGGATTACAAGGGAAACCTGATCTGCTTTCACGCATTTCCATACTAGTGGAAATGACCAGTTAGTCACGATTTACATAAACACGACAGTGTAAATGAAATCCAACAAACCCCAGAGGGAGGCTAAAAAAACAAAAACACTTTGAGAGGCGATCTGACACTCACAACTTGAAAATGTATGAAAACGAATTACGCAACAAGTGTTAAGGTGAGACGATGCCGGTCGTTTAAGTAGTTTTATAGAGGCAGAAAGTGGGCTAAAGCCAGCCAAATCTGGTCAATGATTAGCGAGCATGTGGCTGCTCTGAAAGCAGCATTAAAAGTGGCGCAAAAGTGATCTCATTAAAATAAAAAGGACATAAAGCTTTCACTTTAACAGCCGCTGGCTGACTAAACTGCACACCAACCCCAAAGCATAAACCATATATATTAAAGTTAGCGGATGTGGCGCATGTTGAACATCAACTAAATAAATGACACAGTGTTTTTAAACAATTTTTAAATTAACGCTCCCGCAGCGCTTCGGTCCACTTTCAAAGCGCTTATAGCGTAAACCCTCAAAAGACGAGGCTCAAGAGGAAATAACAGACGAAGCAAACAAATAAACACCAGTTGAGTCAGAGCGGAAAACAAAGCGATAAACAGCAAAACAAAAACAGCCTCCGCACAGGCGGCAGAGGGCCTCGGGCACAGAGCTCGTCATTCCTCCACAGCGGCTAACCCTCCGCTGCTAACAGGCTAACGACAGCTCACAAGACTACAGGCAGACACAGAGAGAGAAGGGGAGGGGAGGGGGGGGAAGTTAGGAAGCTACCTTGTTCATTACTTCGAAGTCGAAGAAAGGCGATACCACGGCTGTGGTCATCTTTGCAGCGACCGGACTCAAATCACAAAAGTAGTTAAAAAAAAGAAAGCCAGTCTACTTGTTAGAAAGTTGCTCAGATCTGCTGAACTCTCCCCCTCTGCCCTGCACCAACCCCGACATTGCTTTATAATCGACGGCAGGGAGGAGCTTCAAAACCGCTGGGCGTCAACTTTCAGTAACTTCCCCCCCTTCTACTTCTTCTTCTGTAGAGAAAAACTTGCATTGGTTTGTCAGTTTATGTGAGATTACTCCAGTGCTGGGTGAGCTTTCAATGCCAAACAGTCTTAAGCTTCCATTTAGGAGGGAAACGCACTAAAAACAAAAGTTTCTTTTTCTCTTTAACTTGATCGGAGAGTCTGAACTTTGGGTTAGACTTGTTAAAAGTTAATTTTTTTGGAGGGAAAAAGTGTCTGCAGTTTATAATTAAGCAGTTTAAATATATTTAAATGAAACTAGGGTCCAATCAGAAGCCTTCAAAGACAAGTAAAGAGGAGTAGTGCAATGGAAATCTTGTACTTCTGGAGTTGTTTACTGTATTATCCTCGGGGTTTAAGCTACCATCCACTACTCTGTAATTAATTTACTCTTAATTGCTGGACTGTAACGTCACTTGTGGGACTTTCCGGTGAATTCAGGCACTCAGGGCTTTTAACTCTTTCCCGACCACAGCTATTTCACTATTACAGCATTCTCCTTCTCAGCCACAGCTCATTTGTCATTCATTACCAGCAGGTATAAAGCTCCTTTTCTGAATTGAATATGTGCATGTCATTTCATCAGGTACTATATGAGACAATCTGATACATGAGTGATCTCACTAGATTTGACCGCACTGGCACGACAGACTGCAGAGAGTGAAACCCATACAAATCTATTGTGGCTCATCTTGCCTCCCCCCCCTAAAGTCTATGACATCGGCAATGTACAGGCCCTAATGTCAGGGTTGGGTTGTAGTAGAAAAGGAGAGGAGGGAAAAGAAAAGCAGGGTTGAGGAGGAGGGGGAGAAGAAAAGAAGCTGTTAACATACAGAAAAAAAAAGTTGGAGTATGGAGGAGGGGATGATGGTGTGAGGGGGAGATTTATGGGGGACGTTTATTACTACACAGCATTGCCCCCAGGGAAGTGAGGGAAGAGGGGTGGGATAGAGAGGCAAAACATTCCCTTTCCCCTTCCTCTTCTTCTTTGCCTGTACGGGAGCCATGTGGGGTCTAGGGGGGGGGGGGGGGGGGGCTTTGTCTCTCCCTACTAGCAACCGTGAAGGAGGCAGAGAAGTTGTTTTTGCACTGAAATGTTGAAACGAGCTGAAATAGAACAGGCCAGATTACACCACAGCTTCTCCAGCATGTATCTGACTAGGGCCTCATAAGCTGACCTTTTTGGAACTCAAACATCCTCTTTGCTATGCATTAAGAAAAGTAGCTGCAAACACCCGGTTACTCTGGACCTTGTCAGTGAACAGCAAGGGTGTGTGTTTGAACATAAAAAAAGAGTTTTACGAGCCAGGCCTGTGCAGAGCAATCTCCCCCTGGAGTGTTTTCACAGACGACAGGGTGGGATGACAGACTTGCTAGAAATCTCGTCTGCAGTTCAAAGGGCCTGTCACTGATTGATTAAGTGGACCAGATCGATTGTCTCCCTCTAAGGGACAAACAGAGTGGGGAAGTAGAAAGAGAATCACTTTTTTTTCCCTCTTTTCTTTTCATTTTGCAAATGCAAAAACCCATAGCTGGTGTGGGAATTCGTAATATGTAACACAAGTGAAGAATACACTCATGTAGCTGTGATGTGGGAGTTGGAAATCTCACAGCAGATACTTGCATGGATTTAAAGCGCACAAGGTCAGCAGGACTCTAAACTCAACAACAAACTACCCACTGACTGGTGGAAATGCCTTCATACTGGACCTTGGCCTCAAGAAGCCTCATACAGTGCATTTGTTTATTTTTAATACTCTCAGATATATCGTGCCTGCTGATATTATTGTGTGACTCAGTTGTCCTTCCAGGTTTAGGAGGAGGCACCTGTTTCCTGCCAAAATGAAAATATATATAAAAAAAGTCAGCCTGCTGCGCTCTCAGGGGATAAGGTCAGATGTGCCGTTGCTTTAAAAATGGAGACAGTAAACCACTGTAATAACTACTGACAAGATTTTAACACAATGCATTGCAAAAAACTGCATTATTTTAGGATTTAGTCTGGACTCTCTGTAAGAATATATACATTTTAAAAAGAAAAAAGGATCTCATAAACAGTTTGAAATCCAAATATTTTCTGTTGTCACAAATGACAAAAATCTTGCAAATAAGGTGTGTAGAAGCATCATGAGGTTTTCATTGACTTCCAAAGGTACAAACACAAAAGAAGCAATCCATATATCAACTTCTCTGGCGGTATTTTCCGCTCACTGTTTACTTAGTTGAGCTCTCTCTTAGGAGACTTGATTTCTGAGGTTTTGTGCTCTTCGAGGTCAAGGCTGTCCTCCTTTTTTTCCCTCCAGGCTCTGCTGGAGCTGGAGTCAGTCACTCCTCAGCATGTGCTGCGTCGTTTGATTTCTGCCTCCTGCGCCGTTGACTTCGATGACCCCAAGCTCAGAAGGGAGGATGGGGATTGAGTTTGAGGTCACTGATAATGTTTAAGTGGAATGACAGGATGTTAAATTTTTCATCTATCAGTCCTGGAGATGAAAGACGTCATGGAGGAGAACAACAAATAAAAGGGAGGTGACTGTTGTAGCAACAGTACGCTGTAGTTCCTCACTGCAGCCAACAGAGGGCAAAGTTCTTCTGCTTCTCTCTCCTCTGGTCTCAGCATTTCCTATTTAACTCCTCTATTTTTGTACAGTATTTTAAGTCTTTGCACGTTTGCCTAAAACATAGCCTTACCTGAACAGAATAGTTCTACATCGAGTGGGAATTTCTAAGATTAGACCAGCAGGTCAGCTCAGTCAAACACAGCTCCTTCCTTGTGTGGCTTTGGGGTAATTTAGGGCTCAGTACAAACTTGTGAATTGTGTAATCAGCCTTTCCACAGATACACTAACATTGGCCTTGTGTGAACCAAAGGGACTTATCAGCTACAAAACTCACAATTACTCAAACTAGTATTGTGGTAATCTCAAACCGTGCTGCACCACATCCCAGTTAAGGTGACCACAAGCTCATTAAACAATGTATTAAAGAAGAGTAGTATTTTTACTTTTTACTGCTGCATGGTACATAATGTGTATTCTGGGGCTTGATAGGGATGCTGATGAATACCAGTCACTTAGTGGTTTCCACTTAGTGAGATTTTTGCCTCACTAAACAGTCATCCCCCCACACACTTGCATTTTCAATTCCCTAATATTAAAGGTTATTACTGTATACGCAGCTGTGAGCGGAACATCCCTGCTTCGCAAGAAATGTATTTTCTGTTTGTCGCTGGCACATCTTATTTATTTCTGCCAGTCATGGGAAAACAACCTTCAAGAGCTTATTAGGGCCAGTGTAGGTTAGATGGGAGAGGAGGGGACATAGTCAGGGTGAAAAACGGGTATGTTTGTAGTTGCCATTTGTGTTGTAGTTCCTGGTGTACGAAAAAAATATCAACTTTCAACTTTGTTGAAATCAGTATGTTTTCTTCCAAATAGGCCCTGTTCCTTAAACTCCATATTTTTATGATAATCACAAGCATTTGCTCAATGCTAAATCCAACTGCAAAGTACAATATTGTGTTTTTTTTCTCCAAATATTAAGGACTTTATTCTCTATATTATTAATGCCTAAGTAAAGGTAGTTACAGTGCATCAAATCAATGTTCAGAAGATGGTTATATTTGCATATATTTTTTTTCTTTCTTTTTAAATAACAGATGGAAGGTGACCTTTATTTGAGTACTTAATCTTGATTGAGGAGGAGACAGTTTTAAGTGCTGCATGTAGCTGTAATTTAACAAAAGGTCATTTTAACCTCAATTAGAATATACTTAACTACTTCTTTACTATAAATATGTGGAAACAGCTGTATTGGAGTACATTTGTCCTCCGAAATAAAAAAGTGGAAGATAAAGGAGTTTAAGATGGAAAACAAACAATCATTAACGCAGTACATACGCTTTTCACCACTGCAAATGTGACATATTGCAGGAATAGAGTCAATTGTGTTTCTGCTTCTATTAAAAGTCATTGCTTACTCAACAACTTCCTTTTTGTTTTTCACCAGGACAGCTAATCACTCTGCTGACTGTTGAGTAATCAGTGGTCAAGGATAGTCAAGTTCGAGCAAAAAAAAAAGGGGAAAAAAACAAAAAAACAACACAGACTTTGATTCCGTGAATATGCTGTCATGTGTGATCTCACTATGAGCCTTGACAGCCAGGACACCATGATTGCTTCCTTTCATGTTTCATGGTATGTTTGCCAAATTCATATGGGAGGACTGTGGTCATCATGCAGGGTGAACCTAGCCTCAGAGGAAGAGAGTTTAGGGAGAGAGAAGGATTGAGGGAAGGAGGAAAATAAGAACAAGCAGCGATTAATTGTCCATAAGAGTAGCCACAGCATTGTTAGTGGTACACCGCCAACTGCTCTTGCTGATCTTGTTCCCATGAATCGCTCCAACATGCCCATCCACTCACTTCCATTGCCCTTCATCTCACACTGGGTGGGATGCGGCATCAGTGCTAGCCCTGGCTCATTTGGATGGCTTTGAGACGTCACAGCATTACATTCATGACCGGAGTTCAAAACAAACACCATGTTGGAAATGTAAGTCTGTGGCTCCTTTGCTGCCAATTTGCAGCGAAATAGAAGAAGAAGAAGAATGATGTTTTGGTTAAATGTGAAGTCGCAAAAAATAGCAACAAAACAAGAGAGTGAGGGGTCAGCGTTTAAAGAAGATTTACTGCCCAATTCTCTGTTGACACGCCAATCTCTAGAGGACGGTTGTATTTAGAACGAAAGGCCGGCTTCCGCCTCTGACTTCCTGACCTGCGTTTCCTGAGGAACAATCTTTCTGTCTATCCAGAGGGCTCATGGGAAGGGATAGTTTGGTTTTCCACACACACATTAGGGGTCACGACAGATGAAGCTGAGGTCAAAGCCATCAAGCTACAGAAATGAGTTGATGACCACAGCGATATGATGCATAATGCATTAAACTCACAGTACAGCGATGGCACTTAGGCCAAAAAAGTTAGGGATGGAATGATGAGTCATGGTGATTGTTGTGACCAGATCCCCCCAGACTGGACAGACCTGACCCTGGCCCAGGTGTCATGACCATGCAGTGGACGCTGAAACGAGATATTCCTCAGCTTCTCACTCAACACTCGCAAAAAATCAATGGGCTTTGTATAATGTTGGAACAGTGGAAAGCATTCTCTCACCAAAAAAAAATCCTGCCCTTGTCCCATCTGTCTCAATTCTGCAGCTCTCCCAGACCTCACAACCAGCCCTGTGTGGTCACTCCTGGACTAGAATTACAGAGTCCATGTGTCCGGACTCTGGACAGTATACAGAGTCAACCGCCCGTGTGATCCTACCCACTTTCCTCACATGTTATCCCTGCGGCTTTGTTGAATTTGAATTTTGACAACTGCTCGCCTATCGTGAATGAGCGTTGAAGTGCAAACTGATGGTTTTCATTAAATGATGTTGAGCTGTGAGAAAAAGATCCGTTGTTTGTGAGCCGTCCTCAGTCGACCCAGGGCATGGTGATGGTGACGTCAAATTCTTCATTGTTGTAGGCGTGTGATGATTTATTGTGAAAAACTGCGCTTTTATTGTTACTGCAAATCTAATTTGATCCTTTTTGGTGCCTGTGTTTATTGCTAGTAGAATGCTACAAATGATAGCTATTTGCAGGCTACTTGATGAATACACTCAGAGATGTTTATGGGTTTAAGATCATTTTTTTCCCTGTTATTATCATTGCACTTAATACAAGTAGAAAACACAAAATGAGTACATACATGCAAACAGAAGAGACTAATTTGACAGTAGATGTTGATAAGAGAGGCAAGCTGAATGAGAAAGGACAACAAAATATAACCAGCCAAAGGAGCTAATGATTTAAGTTAACTAGGCTTATAGCATTTTCATGGCATATTTCTAATATTACTGCTAAACACCTGCTCATATGATATAGCTATCATACACACATCATAAGCTAATAAGGTAAGTGTAAAGAAAAGTATAGGTGTAGCACATCAATGCAGCACATCAGATGCCTGTACAGGATTTGGGCGAACAAGTGCAGGTGTGTAAGTATACACTGATGACACTGATGACTAACTGGAAACAGGTGTGGCAGACTAAACACAGGTGATACTCTTGAGGGCAGGGCAAACTATCACAATGGAGGGAAAGCTAAAAAAAGACAGGAAGTAAAACATACATAAAGATGAATAACAGAGAAAATGACTCAACACAAACCCTGTAAAATGACAAACATGAATGATAACAGAATACACAAAATGACTTAACAGAAAATATGTAAAAAAAAAACAAAAAAACAGTAAAAGACCCTATGAATCACAAATGATGACTTTCTAAACAGTGCAGTTAGTTTATCAGCCTAATTATTGGGGTTATTACTGGGGCTTTTAATGTTATTGCAACATAATAAGCTTGTTGGCTGGGATGTTTCTGTTTCCAGGCCTTTTCTTAATTTATAGAGCTGGAATTCAAATACATACAGAATATTTTTATTATAGAGAATTCTTGTACCTGTGTGAAGAGCGCAGTTTGGTTTTGAGTAATAGTTTAGTTTTGTTCCCACACTGAAAACCACATTGTGTTGTATAATGTGGTGTTTTATCTATTTGTGTGTGTTTTCTTTAATCACAGAATGCTAAGGTCTCAGGGCTACCATAGTTAATGGAGCCCATGGGTAGTGTACCTGCTCAAAATACGGTGGTGGAATTCTCTGCTATTAAATAGTTAAATAGTAGTCTTGAGAGCCACAGGTGTTTGAGCATCAGTAGATTATTCCTCTGTTAAACTGCACCTTTGTATGTCCTCCTGAGATGATTTTTTTTTACGTCTGCTCACTGCTTCTCCATGACCTGCCATGAGTCCCATATAGTAACGCGAGCCAGTGAAACATATCAGCTCTCAGTTTAATGGAAAGTGAAGAGGAAATGAGCAAAACTCAAGCTATTTGGATAAAGATCAAGGAGCCTATGGCAAAATGATTTCCTCAGACAAAGGCACAAACAGCATTTCGTGTTCTCCGAGGGCCCAGAATACGTCACCATCTTACCTCTGATTGTAATTTGGCAAAAGCGTTCCCAATCACTCAACAAAAACAGCTCAGGGATTTGGTGTGATTGCTTGCAGTCCAAACACGGCGTAGCCCAAAATAGAGTTTGATGTCCAAGATGAGCCTAAGCGGGTTCTTTTTCCTCCCCCCATTTTTTTTTTCAAAGAAAACAACCCTTTGGGTCTTTGAACCTGTCCAGTCCAAATGCCCCCAACTGTTCCCCTCTCTGCCTCTCTTTATCCTCTCCCTTTCTCAGACTGTCTTCTTTGCTGGAAGTGAAAGAAAGTGCAGCTGTGTGGAGTCCTTTTGGCTGAATGAGAAAAATCAGCCTATTTGGTTGACTTTCCTGGCCAAAGCTACTTTTTTGTGATGCCAGGGCCTAACATACCATCCAGAGTAGCTCCTGGGCTCCAGCCACTTGCATACAACAGGACAATGGGGATTGTCCTGCGGCCATATAACACACAGGGTTCCGTTTGCTTCAACAGGTCGAGGTCTGGGACCAGTGGGGGAGTTGATGTTAAACACTGCTATCTCAGCATGTCATTTTCCCCTTCCTTCCTCTCTAAAACAGAAAGCTACATTTCAAGATTTTTTCAAAATGAACAATAAACAAATGCCATTTTCTATAGGACTATATATCTTGTTTCAAGGAACTGACTCTAATTTCACAAAGAATTCGTCAGACATAAGAAACATAATTGAGAACAAGTGGAATTACTTCACCCGGCTGGCATAGATTGCCTCTTCTTTTACATACTATGAGATCCAAAGTCTGAATATGAGGCTAAATTACTTGTCAAGACAGATGTTTATTGTAATTTGACCAACAACATCTGTGTCAGCAAGTTGTGATTTGGAGCTTTAACAAGCACAAACTGGTATGAATTATGCACTGAGTTCAGTTTTAGCTTTTGTGAGTGGTTTTGATGTCATTAGAGTCGCCTCTGAAACATACACAGCAATCCTTGTGTATGTTTCCAGTAAGTGTCACATCAGGCCCAAATGGCAGCCCACGTGACTTTGTCAACCCAGGGGAGTGCTCACATTATTGCTGTGTTGTGTGACAGCTGAATGTGGAAACACTTTTTGCGCTTGTTAAATACTTTCTGGTTTGCTGTTTTTTTTTTTAAACTTGACTTGTACTCTTATAGGTTCTACAAAGTCTAGTAAAGTTGAATGGCTTTCCCAGAAGTGAAAGTTTATTGTCCCCATCAGCCCACCCGACTCGTAAATAATGGCACATTTACCAAAAATCTCAAGCCAACAGCCCCCACCTTCATACCATTACCAGTACCACTATATGCCAAAACCGCTGCCAAAGTACACCCAAACAATCCCTCTTTCTTCTCATTGAAACTTTCCAACTGTCTATTAACAGTGTTTACTCCACTGAAGCCCTCCAACTCAGTCCTCAGAGAGAAAACAGTCCAAAGTCTGTTGGTGGGAACTACCTACTTCACTATTAACTCTAATCCTCATTTTTAACTTGAGCTGTATTAAATGTTTGACTAAACACTGTAAAACACAAACTACTATATGCAAAAGCTTCATTAATATTTTAAAACTGTCAATTTTTAAAGATTATGACCTACTTTCATGCCTGGCTTATGTGAAGCTCCAGTTCGGATCTTCTGACAGCGACAACATGCCGTCAGCATGATCCAATATTATCAAAGACAATATAAAGTGGAGGCTGAAATGAGTTCCACATGAGCACCATCCCTACAGGGGGAAACCTGTTAATATATTTAATATGGTGACTTCAATCATTTTCCCTTTTTTAATAAAACCTCAGTCTTGGCCTGCACAGCTGATTCCAAGCACCCTGGGAGTTCACCTCAACTTTCTTTAATCATCCACACTGGCTGAAATTATAATCAATCAAGTTTTCATGTACTCTGAAAAGCTACAGTGTGAATGGAGAAACAGCATGGAAAATAGTTGGCAGGTGAAGAGCAAAAATAAGAGTGCAGCTGTGGACACAAAGGGGCGGTGTGTAGGTGGGACTATGGTAGAGTACAGTACTGGAGCTTCCATTGTGGGCAATTTTATCACTGCGTGACTCACTGATGGGATTGAAATACCACTGAAAACTGTTACAGTCCGCATATTAGCATGCACCTACAAAGTCTCGTAATTTCACAATGACATCAACACTGACGTGCAATTTGCACCTTTGATGCCTGCATTAAAACAAGTGACATTAGACAAACATCACACCACAGGATGAAGCTCAGTACTTTGGGTTTTCATAATTACGTCTTGTGTGTGATTTTTTGACTAAGTGCTCTAATGTTATTTTTGTCTGACAGTCCCCAAACACAGGATGTGAGTATGCAGTATTTGAAAAGCCTGTGAATCAACAGCTCCCATCACATTGCTGTCATATGAGCTTAACACTGCCTGATGCTATCATAAGAATTTTCAGAATAAATAAGGGTTGAACACTTTGACATGATTTGAGGATGAAGAGTTGTGAAACTATAATGTCGAAACCCTTCTCTTAGGTCAGAGAGCCATAGAGCGGGTATTAACAGAGCTCAGTATTCAGCCATGATTTATTTCCACTAAGGTAATATCAAGGTCAGCGCCCTGAAAACGTCTTTGCTTCAACAAGATGCCTTGAGCCGGATAAGAGGGCCTAAAGCTCCCAGTTCAGCAACATGATGGATGAAAGTGTTCCATCTTGTTTATGCAACCTGACACAAAGCATCTGCTAGCCTCTGGAGTGAGTCAGATAATGCTGTTACAACCCTCTACCAGTCCCCATTAGACAATGAAACCCAAATGCAGGCATTACAGTGACTAGTGCAGTGCAGGTAAATTACTGCTGGGTGTTTAAAAAAAAACAAAAAACATCTGCACTTAGTGGATTTTTGACTTAGTTTAGAACAATACCTAGCTTAAACCTAATAGCCAAATTTGGCAGCTCTATTCTAATCCATCTAAAATTATCAGTGCACTGAATTGTTTAAAGAAGCCATCAAAGATTTTTAGATGCAGAAGTTTATACTGGATTTACTGTTTAGATTTGCTCAAGGGTCATTTTTGAAATGCTCAGTATATGTAGTAACATATGTAGTGTTTGATAGCAATGCGTAAGCTAATACTGTATCTGCCATTGGTAAAGAAAAAAATAATTTCACTAGAATTTATTTCTGGTGTCAAATACAATGACACTTTAGACGGTGAAAAGAGAGATGTTTTAGATATTTTAGAGGGAAGAGTCATGGCGGAGGGTGTGGGAAAATTGTTGCTAGCTTTTCACTGCTTTTGGAAACATCTAAGCTAAATGCACTTAGCAAAAGTGACTAATATCAGAGATCTTTTAAATATGAAAGAACTCACACTTTTTGTATTGCCTGTTTCATAGAGGGCATTCATAAGAAAAACGGCCTTAAGGAGCTATAACTGTAAAATATTATGTGGTCAATGCATAGCAGTTTTTCTTATGATTACTATAGAAACAGTCAAATCAAAAGATATAGATTTAAATTTTGTTTTACAGGTTTTTATTTAGGTTTTCTGGTGAATGTGAGTGTGAATGTTTGTCTGTCTCTGTGCATTAGCCTAGCTGGTATAGGCTTCAGGCTCCAGTGTGACCCTGAAATGGATAAGTGGGTAAGACAACAGATTGATGGCTGTTTTTAAGGAAAAAAATAGCAAAATACCTTTCAGTAAGTATTAGGGAGGTCATGCACTGCAAACAACTTTAAAAACAGCAGAGAATTAATACCAGTAGACACCTGATATCTTAACCACCTGGAGTATGCTACTTCTGATAAATTCTGATATACAGCTTCTTTTTGTGTGGTTTTGATTTAACCTTGATGTCTCTTTAAGCTATTGTTTAGAAAAGGGTGCTATTGAGTGAGATTGTTCTGTCTTCTTAACCTCGATATATTAACAGAATACTGTCATCCTATGTATATTCTCTGTAAGAAAAACTTGTTTTGGTGTCATTATGGACCACAATCTCTAAGGAATGTTTCCAACACTTTTTTGAATCTGAGCCATGAGGAGTTAAGGAATTCTAAAAGCAAAAAAGAACCCAACCTGGTACTAACAAAGGGTACCTAATAAAGTGGCTAGTGAGTGTTTAACATTCTGTAAACAGAGTTTAACCTGATATCTGATCTGGTACTTAGAGAAGCATAACACTTTCAACAAAGTACTGACCTAAATTAATTACCTGTCTTCATGCCTCGTGTTTTAGAAAACAAATACTCTGCTAAACACCGTTACATTTGCAGTGCTGGCAGTGGCAGACCTTAAATAGTAAAATGAAGACTCATTGTAACATGTTTCATTAAATGTTATTGTAAACTTTATTATTCTGTACCCTTCAGATTTATTGTCCGATTGTGAAACTCTATCTATTAATCCCCTGACCCTTTTTTTGTGATGAAGAAAAAGAATTCCCAGCCAACTATTTTAAGTTTCATGGCGTCAAGAATCTGTTATGAATTCTGGGCAAGTCTCCTGTTTTCCAGCATATCAAGCAGAAGATGGAGGGAGCAACCAAGTCAGGAAGTTTAGCAAACAAGCATAGGTGTGGATGGATGTGCAAAAACTAATTCTTTTATTGCCTTAATTGCTTCAGCTTAGCCAAATCATGTAACAAAACATAACCAGCATTCACTGTGGGTCCTCATTCCACCAACAATGATCCCCCCCCCCCCTTTTTTAAACAAAAAAAAAAAAAACTTTTGAACA
>VVHJ01032942.1:21632-46825 GCA_015107715.1 Tylochromis polylepis | reverse complement strand
AGCTATAATTTGAAATACAATAACACATTAAGTCTTTGTACAAAGTATCAGTATTGGATCAGTATCATCAATACCACCCTGAATTTTACTTGGTATTGGATCGGAAAGGAAATCAGTGGTATCGCACATCACTACATCTTAGCCTATCTAGATGACTGACACAGGAGACACAGCTGTCACTGGTTTTGTCACACATTCAGACACTGGGTTTCTCTGTGAACTTTCAAAAGAGCTTGCTAATCCCGAGTCAGCAGATTTCTTCCCTCGGTTTGGAAATATGCTCGCTTTCCAGCCGCGCACGTTTGTCGGAGCACAGAGTGGCCGCGTTTCATCGCTGCCTCGCTCAGTTTCAGCTGGGATGCAGACTGCGTTTCCAGACGATATTACGTTTTTTGGGCATGATGGCATCTATGATCACCGTAGTGCCACTTGGACTGTTAAAGATGAAAGCGTTTCAGTGAGAGGGATCTGGACTGCAGTCCAGCGCGAGCTGCACATCAACCACTTAGCGCTGTTAGCAGTATTCTTATCTCTCAAACATTTCCGTCCAGTCCTGGAGGGCCAGCATGTCGTACTCAGGACAGACAATTTAACAGTGGTCTCTTATATAAACAGGCAGGGAGGGGCACGCTCCCTTCCCCTGTTAAAGCTGTCTCGCTCTCTGCTGTTATGGTGCAGTGTTCATTTTCTGTCTCTAAGAGCCATCCATGTTCTGGCCCACCTGAACCTGGGGCCAGACCTTCTCTCCGGGGGGGGGGGGGGGTCCTCTGGTGAGAGAATGGAGATTGCACCCTTTGATAGTGGCTCAGATTTGGGATCTGTTTGGCAAGGCGCAAGTAGATCTTCTTGCCTCCAGGGTAAACACTCACTGCCCCCTGTTCTTCTCCATAATCGACCACGATGCACCCTTGGGCATGGACACGCTACCGCACCAATGGCCAGACGTGCTCCTGTGTGCATTTCCCCAAGTGGAAATGATATCTCCAGTTCTAGAGAGAGTGTGTCGGCAGTCTCTCTCTCTGATTTTAGTGGCCCCTTGGTGGCCTACAAGGTCATGGTATGCAGCGATAATCAGTCTGCTAGCAGCGAGTCCTTGGCAGCTTCCTCCTCCGCTGGGACCTCCTCTGTCAGGCTGGAGGAGAAGTGGTTCATCAGCGCCCAGATCTGTGGCGCCTTCAGCTGCTGAGAGGTCAAACTTGATTGCTAAGGGTCTGCCACCTAGTGTGGTAGCGACAGTTCAGAGCGCTAGGGCCTCATTCACTAGAGGCTTGTACGCTTACAAATGGCGAGCCTTCGAGCAATGGTGCCAGGACCGCCACACTCTCCCATTCGAGTGTTCTATTGTGGATGTTTGGACATTCCTGCAGGAACTGCTGGATAAGGGCCTTTCATTTTCGACAATTAAGGTGTATTTAGCAGCTATATCTGCCTGTCATATTGGCTTTGACGTGTTGACACCAGGTGCACATCCCCTCGCCATACGTTTTATGAAAGAGGCTCGCCGGCTGAGACCTGTGGTTAGGTCCAGTGTCCCTGCTTGGGACTTGTCTTTGGTGCTGGAGGCTCTTTGTGGCCCCCCTTTTGACCCCATTGAGTCTGTGGATATGAAATTTCTCTCATATAAGACTGCATTACTTCTCGCTTTGGCTTCGGCATATATATGTGTTGTACTTATGTGTTGTACCGAGTGAATCAACTGAAAGGGAACGAACAGTTGTATCTATAACTTCTGTTCCCTGAAGGAGAGGAACGAGGTACAGCACAAGGTGGCCCCACTGCGCAGCTTGGCTCAGTGAAGAGCGGTTATCAAACTGAGGGATGACCGTGATGACAGGGGGTATATGTGTAGGCGGGGCTGTGCGCATGTCATCACAGATCATCTGCCTTAAAGGCATGAATAAAGGTTTCTTCAGCCAGGACACGCGAGGGCGTGATATCCCATACTTATGTGTTGTACCTCATTCCTCTCCTTCAGGGAACAGAAGTTATAGATATAACTGTTCATTTCTGTCCTGGAGCAGTCTCCTCTTTACCATCGTGCTCTCATCCTTTTGTGCAATAAAAATAAAAGTAATGTCCATATCCACGCTGGAGCGTGGATCCACCACTATTTTCCTCCTCCTATACATGACCTGAAATTAACTGATCATAGCGAGAGTGCAAGAACCAATAAGCAAGATCGATAGGCAGGCAGACTAACGGTTCAAATGATTTGGACTACTGGGAACCAGTTCTCTACAAGAACCTGTAGATACTCCTGACACATAAGGGATTACTAAAGGTTTTCATTTAGGCAGCAGTTGTCCTTCTCTTTCTGGATCCTTCTTGAGGTGATGTTCTTCTGCTTCCCTGGCTGCTGTATCTATGGGGATGGTGTTCGCTCTGTGTTGTAGCGTTCTGATGACATCCAGTTTGTGCTCCAGTGAATGATGATAGTCAAACCTAAAATACTGATCTGTATGCGTTGGTTTATGGTACACATCAACTTTTAAATGCCCCCCGTTACTGATGGAAATCTCATAGTGTAAGAAGGTTAGCCTGTCATTTTTCATATCTCCCTGCTGAACTTGATGTGTTGGTCCACCGAGTTAATGTGATCAGTGAATTCTGGTATGTCCTGAGATTTGAATTTCACCCAGGTGTCAATCTCATACCTGAACCAATGACTTGGTGGTGTTCCAGGGTAGGATAACACAGCCCTCTTTTCCACTTCTTCCATGTACAAGTTGGTCACAATGGGTGAAACTGTGGAACCCATGGCACACCCCTGTAGTACTGACCCTTTTATGTGAAATAAGTCGAATGAAGACACAGCTTCAAGATCAAACACGCTTGGTCGGTGCTGAGGGTGGTCTTGTTGCTGAGGTTGGGGTCATCCTGTAATCTCTTACAAACTACCTCCACTGCTTCAGTGACTGGAACACAAGTGAAGATGGATGTAACATCGTACGAGACCATCGTTTCATCTGCCTCCATGATGACATCACTCACCTTCTCAACAAAATCCAAGGTGTTCTGGATGTGGCGTTCAAAGCTGCCTACCAACAGGTTGAGGATCAAAGCTGAAAACTTGTTATATGTTATAGGTGACCGAGCTGATCATACAGGCGAATGGTGTTAAAGGTACACCCTGTTTATGTATCTTCGGTAAACCATACAGACTTGTGTAGCTTTCCCCTGGTATAGCCTGTGGTATGAGATCTGGTCAATAGCACTGTGTGAAAAAGTCACTTGGATGATTGACAAAATGTTTCTCCCACTGAAAACACTACGTACAGATGAATAGAATCAAATTAGAATTTTTGCTATGGACATAATGTAATTTGTGTGTGTGTGTGTGTGTGTGTGTGTGTGTGTGTGTGTGTGTGTGTGTAATTTGGACACCTCAGTGGTAAGCAAAGTGTGGCAGGAAGGGCGCTGTAGTCCACCTGTGTGTCCAGCCCACTGTAATTTTTTTTCTCTAGAATGGTGGCCTTTAAAAAAAAAAAAAAAAATCTGTTTCATATCTGTCTTTATGCTAAGCTGTTATAACAACCTCCAGGTTGCAACTCTGCAGTTAGACTTGAGATAATCTATCATCTGATCTATTATGAACAGGGCAAATAAGCCAAATGTCAACCTATTCCTTTATATAATATCCCATCAGTATTTTCCTCACCATCATGTATGGTACACTCCTATCTGCACCATATGCTGCCTCCACTCACACACTCTAAAAGCCAAGACTTTTCCCTCTTTTCTCCACTGCTCCTCTTCTCTGACGCAGCTCTTTCACAGGGCCTTAAGGCCTGATCCACTAATTTTAGCTTGGCGAGGAGGCAAAGACACAGATGGGACTCTTCTTGTTAATCTCGTTTGCAAGTCTAAATTGTTTCTGTTTCTCTCCTGTGTTTTTCCATTTATCGCCTTTTACCGGCACCTTGATTGATATTGTACAGATACAGAGCACATGACCTTTTCTGTAGAACATATGGAAACGATCGTAAACAGTGCATCGTCATGCGCTATTTACAGTGTACTGTTTGCATGTGTGTGTGTGAGGAAAAAGGAAAAAGAGGGAAAGAAGGACGACCTAGGGGGGCTGTGATAAACACGATCAGACAGGAGAGCAGGCAAACCCAAACCTAACACTGGAGGCCATACACACACACACGCACACACAGACATATTACAATCGTGCCTCATTAAGAACATGGGCAGATGCTGGACGAGTGCTTGATTACATTTGGATTAGACCATTAGTGAAACGCAGGATTAGAAGACTGAGTTGTTGTCTTGTTCGCTATAATTATCTCACTTAAATCCTCTGAAAAATACACGATTTTACAGTTAAAGGAAAGTTTAACTTTAGACGTCCAAATTGCTTGAAAATGACTTCTTCCTATGCTGACAATATTTTGACCCTCCTGACCCACTGAGTGTTTTACATGATAAAGACTCCGCAGCTGTCTAAACCAGTGGTTCCATTTTTCTTTTTGACTTGTGACTAATGTAACATAAAGCCTCTTGAATTTATTTCCTCGGGACAAATCCATTCATATAAGGGATTTCATTCATATCATTGATGCAGAAATATTTTTCAATGTGCCCGTGTGCAATGCTTTCCTTTGCCGACTATAGAGCGGAAGCTTAAACATGTGATGTGGACACATTAATTTCTTATAGTGTCATCACCGAGTTTCTTACTGGGGAAACTTATTATGTTGCACATCTAAACAAATAATCACATAATATGAAAAATATATCCAAGAGTGTATTTATTACAAACTTAATTATATCATGGGTATATCCATAAAATCTATTGCCGGTTTTTGGAGCCAGGATGTGATTGAGGATGTTGCAGACATCAAACACTCCCTGTTATTGTTTTATCTGTCTGATGATGGTGGCTTACATTAGATGTTTTTGCTCTGATTTTTAGTGGTTTCTGATATTTAGACTAGAGCGGTTAAGAAGAGAAATGCTCCCTTGGTGAACTGTGGATGAATAAAATGTTTGCAGGTTGCACAAAACACTACCAAGGGCCACTATTGGTTCATGGGTTATTTCTTTCTATAACTACACATTTTTGTCTAAGTCCAGTCACAAGCTAAAGTAATGAAACCACCAACTGGAAAGAAGAGAAAGAAGAGCGAAGGTGTTTTGGGATTATCTCTGGAACTGATAAACTCTCCGCTGCCCGCATATGACCAGCTCACCCTGTTTGTCTCTTCTTTGTTTCAATGTCTCCTCCAGTGAGCAGAGTATCTGCCAGGCGCGGGCCTCTGTCATGGTCTACGATGACACCAGCAAGAAGTGGGTGCCCATCAAACCTGGACAGCAGGGATTCAGCCGCATCAACATCTACCACAACACTGCCAACAATACCTTCAGAGTGGTGGGAGTCAAACTGCAGGACCAGCAGGTAAGAAGTGCAGATGCTGGAGGTAAACTTGTTGCTGTGGGAGGATTGCAAATAGTCTGGATTGTGATTTGACTGTACTGAAGGAGAGTTTAATTTGAGAACAGTGGAGAACCAATGAAGTCTTAAACATTTCTTCAGTCAAGGTGTGTGTGTGTGTATGTGTGCTTCAAGCCTCGTGAAATCTTAAAGCGCACCCGCCTCCGCTGTGACTTGAGTGAAATCTTCTTCGCCGTCTGTCAGCCTCTCCAAAGCAACAGCTCATTAGCACTCGGCTCTTTTACACTGACGTAGACGTGTTTGGCAATAAGATGTGGAACACATGTAAACAGCGGGGTTATCAAACACAGCAGTAATCAAAAACTGACAACTACAAAGATGTCTGAAAGTGGCAGAAAACCTACAAAGATTCAGAAAATGAAAATGGAGATTAAATAGCCTGCAGGATGGCTTTTTTTTTTTTTTTTCCTTTCTTTTGGTGGTGGAGTCTGGGGGATCGGAGCCTATCCCAGCTGCCATAGGATGAGAGGCTGGGGTATACCCTGGACAGGTTGTCAGACTTTGCAGAGCTATCAAGTATCATTTCAAAAGTTAAATATTAAACAATCATTTAAAAAAAAGGTTAATTAACAGACCCTACACCAGCCAGCTGATTGCATTAAGACACTGAGACTTGGACTGCTGAAGTTCAAACTGAATCAATGTGCATTATAATAGGGAAGAAAGGTGATTTAAGTGACTTTGAACATGACATGGTTGTTGGTGCCAGATGGGCTGGTCTGCATATTTCAGAAACTGCTGATTTACTGGGACTTTCCTGCACAATTATCTCTAGAGTTTACGGAGAATGATCAGGAAAAAGGGGAAATATCCAGCGAGTGGTGGTTCTCTGGGTGAAAATGCCTTGCTGATCAGGTCAGAGGAGAATGGTCAGACTGTTTTGAGCTGAATGAAGCAAATTAAGATGGCACAATAGTGAAGGAAATAAAAACACCTGAGGAAATAACCTACAAAATAAAAAAGGAAGTAACACAACAAACAATACACCTTTTTCATTCACTGTGTGTTTATACACCTCTCTGCATTTAATTATTAGTTATTATTAATCTCTGAATCTCTTCCAACGCATATCTTTGTCCTGTCTTCTTCCCCTCACCCGACCGCCCCTCCCTGAGCCTGGTTCTGCTGTTTCTTCCTGTTAAAAGGGAGTTTTCCTTTCCCACTGTTGCCAAAGTGCTTGCTCATAGGGGGTCATATGATAGTTGGGGTTTTCTCTGTTTTCTTTGTATTATTGTAGGGTTGTTATCTTACAATATAAAGTGAATTAAGGCAATTGTCGTTGTGATTTGGCAGCATATAAATAAAACTGAATTAAATAAACTCACTCAACTGGATATAAAATCACACAGCAGGAACCGCACAGGAAAACTAAGTATTAAGAGAACACGATACAGAGGTTGTTATTTTTTTCTTTTCAGATGTTACTGTGAATTTGGGAATTAAACTCAAAAGAATGGCCCAGAGCTCAAAGACTTAAGTTGATGTCAGTGGGTAACTGTGGGGAAAAAAACGTATAAACAGCAGCATTTTTTCACAGCTGTGTTTCTTCTAAGTTACAGCTCGTGATGTAAGCAACATAAAAGTGAGAAACACAATGGCCATTACAAGCTGTGCTGCTTTGAGACACAAAAATGTTTTATCTTCACAGTGGCACAAAACACAGCTCATTCAGAATCCACAAATCCTTCCAAACACATAGCAAATGACTCTCTGCCGGTACAACAATGAGAGTTATAACCGTGTTGTATGTCTATGGGTGCACTGCCATCTGTGGATGTAAATCATTTTTCAGATTTAAAAAAAAAAAAAAGAGAGAGAGAGAGAGAAATGTGCTTGAAAAAAGAACTCCCCGATTAAAAACAAAATGTGTTTCCAGTGTTTTCTTAACTGATGACTGCCTTTCCTGCATTCTCCTCTTCCTTGTCTCTCAAAGGTGGTCATCAACTACTCAATAGTGAAGGGCCTCAAGTACAACCAAGCCACACCAACCTTCCACCAGTGGAGGGACGCCAGGCAGGTCTATGGCCTCAACTTCGCCAGCAAGGAGGAGGCCACCACCTTCTCCAATGCTATGCTCTTTGCCCTCAATGTCCTCAGTGCTCAGGATGGAGGTGCGTTTTCCCACAGTACAAGACACACACATGCGCACACACTTGACAAATGGAGGATGACTTCTTATTTCATTACTCGACTGTTAGCTCCACTTTATTTCTCTCAGGTAAGCACTCAGCACTTTTAATTCACAAAACAGGGCTGAACATGTGTGACTTAACATGGCAGGCAAAATGGTTAAAATGTCATGTCATCATGTTAAAGATAAAATACTGGGAGATTAGCTCTCCCTGAGCTTTCCATCAACCAGCAGAGATGATAACCACACCATTACATTGTTGATGTACAAGTGTAGAGTGATAGTGTGGTGCAAATCAGTGTCCAGCAAAATTCAGAGTGTAGCGCTGAGCAGTGGGCTCCTCAACTCCTGACCTGCTGGATCATAGCCCATAAGAGCGGGCGATATAGTGGCAAAATTATATCACAATATTTCAAGAAAATGCGTGATATTTCAGACAATATAGGAAAAAAAATACTGAATGCTTTATTGATGTTTGTAGCATTTTTAAGGGTAAGTCAATAAAGAGCAACTTTTTCACTAAGTTGCTGCACACTTCCTTATTTGAATTGTGAATCTATTGAAATGTAAACACAAAAGTATCCTAGGTTGTGTTTACCCTTGAAATTTTAAGTAAAGTGTTATATAACTGCTTAACACTTTAACTATAATAATAACTAAAGTTAACCTTGTTAACTCTTGCATTTCTATCGCGTATTCCATCCATTGTTTGCTCTTCCTGTCGTTTGGAGTTCAGCTAGTGAGGCCTCCAGCTTTGCTTGGTGGGGTCATTTGCTTACATTTGGGTCGCACTAGAGGTGGACGGATCAATCCAAATATCGATAGTATCGATACCAATGCTGGTACTGGTATCAGATCGATACCAGCACAGTAGGATGGATACTTTGTTTGTATCCTCTAAGTTCAGTATGTAGCCCACTGAATTGTGTTAAATAAATTGTTTTTTGTGAAATTAAAAAAAATATATCTCAAACATGCACCTTTTTCTGTTGACTGTCACATCTATTTTAGTTATTGCCTAAAGCACATTTAAACAACAGAAACTGGCCCAAAGTGCTTTAAAGACAGACACGTTTACATTCCAGGTCTCCAACAAACCCAGTTTCAAAATGCATTAAAAGTTCAAAGGTGTGTTTTGTTGTGTTAGCTAATTATTGTTGAAAATAAAAGTCACACTGATTTAATGGTCATTAAAATGAGATGCTGCTCTCTCCTATATAAGCTGCCTTTATAGGTTGAAAGTATTAGTATCGGTATTGGTATCAGCAATGCTGACCCTGTATTCACTTGGTCACACATCATCAGTTGTTCCTACTATCTCCGTTGTACCCTCCTTACACTCGGGGTGTTTTTGTTTCATGTGCTGAAACACTGTTTGTATTTCCATCTTTAGCAGAAACAATTTTCCTGACAAATTTTGTAGAGCACTGCACTTCATTGGAAGTTGTTGAAGTAGCTCCCTTTTATGTACTAAATTGTCATCTGAGCTCTCAGACACACTTCCGCACTTTGGATATTGCAGTATATTTTTATTTCACATAGAAAGTTACACCTATATCATTGCGGACGATGCGATATGGCACAGTCCTAACAACTGTAGACTCAGCAATGGTCAGTTCAGTCAGGTTGAAATAAAAGATGTGCAGGTTTGAGACTCCTGGTGAAATTACAGAAGATGCAGGAAAAGTTACCTCTAGGAAGTGATGTAAAAAAAAGTAGCCATGCCTGACGATGTCTGGATATCCCAGAAAGTTGACTCTGTTCATCTGGTTGCAAAGTCTTCAGCAGGAGAAACGACACTTTGCATATTAGTGATATTGAAGCTGATCCCATGGCTCATTGATAGTTTTGGTTGGAATGCAACTGCACTGTTTATAAGGTTGGGGAAACCTGCAGTCAGCTGAGCCTGAAAAAGTCACTTGGAAGAGTGATGAAATATTTCTCATGCTGAAAAGTCTGCGTCCAGATGAACAGAATCAACTTTGCTTACCTGTATTAATGAGCACATTTTTATGGTTATGATATGATCTATGGATATGAAGTATTTTACTTCAACAAAACAAGCACATTGGATCCATAATTCTTTCTCAGTGCCTTCTATGGAGCAATAGAGACTCTGACATCATCACATCAATCTGTCATGACATCACTTCTCTGGGGGCGCAGCAATAAGATTAATTCTTTGATCTATTATAGATCAAAGATAGCTCTGTCTGACATGCAGATAGACACAAATGTAATTATTTAATTAATAGAAGCTGCATTTCATTGTGATCCCCGCCAGGGCTTGCTGGGACACATCAGTGGAAACAGAGCTGTCGTCAGTGTTATTGGTTCCATCTGTGTTTTTCCTGCTGTAAGCCAAAACGTCTGCTGTGAAAAGGTTCTATTTAAAGACTTCAGCAGCGAGTATACATACAAGACCGGCGACCTCGATCCTCCAGAGTTCTGTGTATATGTGTGTGAGAAAGAGAGACAGACAAATGTAAACTGAGGAGCGACTGAGAGGCAGAGTGACTGTCACAGCTCGCCAGTTATTACTCCAGCAGCAGCAGCAGCAGCAGCGGCGTGTCTCCCCCTGCAGTCCCCTCCAGCCTCTTAATTAGAGTGAGTCACTGAGAAGATCTCCCTCGGGCCCCGTTCTAGAGAGCAGATCTTTTCATCTGCCTAATAACATGGGATGGGGAACAAAGAGGCTCGAGTGACAGCAGCCAAACACAAGTGCACAAACACACTGGGGAAGGATGGGCACATCTGACAGATAGAGAGACTGATAGCATCTCAGTGCTACCAGCTTGCCATGATACAGCGCTCACACAGGCTGTATCATAACACGCACATACCAACTTTTGTATTTACGCACAAGTGCGTGATCGAGGGTGAGAAAGAGGAAATTAGTTTATGCCACTGTGTTGTTTCAAATTTTTATTTCTCTGCATGGCACAGGACCTGATTTTTGCATATCCGTGCTCTCCAGCTGATTACATAAGACACATTCACACTTTGTAAAGCTAAAACCAGAACATGGGTGTTCCTTGCTTGTGCCTAACACCCTCTAGTGGTAAGGAAGTCAAAACCTGACCTTTTGTCCTTAAAATTGCTTTCACTTTGAGCTAGAGAGGAAATATTACATGATGTAGGATATAAAACTGAGGAGGGGATTAAAAAGGAACACAAGAAACAGCAGTTTGATGATTTCCAGGCCTATTTTTTGGGGGTTTTAACCTGGCACTTGTAAAAAGTAGTTTTTTGTTTTTTTTTACATGATTGATAACTAGAAGTGCAAAATGAACTCATATTTTGGAGGTAAGCTAAGTCATTAATGGAATAATACTAAAATGTGATTGTTTCCCATTTCATAAAATGGTATTAGCCAAAATAAGCCATTTTTAAGACCTACATGTAAAACCTGGCAGGTGACAAATTAAAGGGAATATTTAAACTCTCGACTGTATATAAATTATTATACCATAAATGGATCACTAAATGGTCCATTTATGGTATAATTTCTGTCCTGATAGGGGTCATCTATTCAAAGAAGACACAGAAAATGATGTGAGTCATATGCTGTGGTCACCATCCAGCCACCCAACTGAACACCTGCATTAACACTCTAACCTTCGGGGGTCACTGACCTCTCAGGCCCACCGCAGAAATCCCTGTATGATATGAAACTATTGATTGATCAGCTACTGATTAAAGGGAATCATTAGAGGAATGGTTTTGCACTCATCCACTAGACCTTCAGAGACTTAGCAAATCAATGCTGGGAAGCGCTGATGTTCTGTCAGCATGTGGGGACACAGCTGCTTACAGAGACGTTGATAATTTTCTTTAATTTGTCACCTTAAACATCTTAAACTTTTTGTTTGTTTTTGTTTTTTAATCTGCAATAAACATACAGTATTTATATCCTTAGATTTCCTTTATTATACTTTATAGAGCTAATGATTGGTGGACTAATCCAAGAAGCGATGTGAAGATTGATGTTATTTTCTAACACTGGAAACAGCTGACACAAAATGTAATCACAGGGTCCACTGTTGTTGTTCTAGAGCTTTTTAGTGCAGCAGCCATTGGCTACCTTGTCACATGACACCCAGACACCAACTAAAGAATAAACTTTAACTATTTTGAAGTCTTTATTTGAAAGCTTCCACTCACAGTGCAAACCCCATGTGTGAGCCTCGATGTAAACCTGGGATGCACGTGGATCATCTCGCTGTAATATTTGTGTGGTTAAGCAGCATTAGGCTGTGTAGCCTAGAGACAAAGTCAACCTTTTGAAACATTAAGCGGATATTCTCGCTGCGCTGCTGCCGCTCCTGGTGTTGGTTTCAAGAAGATGACAGACGATACTGCTGCTGAGGTAGGATGGGAGGTGGGGGGAAAGGCGGGCAGGTGAGGTGAGGTGAGAGAGAGCGATAGAGAGAGAGATAGTGAGGGAGATGATGAATGGAGAAGAAAAGGAGGAGGGAGAGGAAGAAGAGGAGCTGAAGGCAAGAGATGGTTAGGAGGGAGTGGGTCTGTCAGTGCCTCTGTATTTGCTGCAGCCGGTTTCTCTTCTTCAGCATGTCGTGTAGGTAGAAAAATTGTGTGTGCCCGTCTGTGTCCGAACCTCTGCATGACAATTCTGATTTTGAGTTTGTGTGTGTACAGTTTTTGTGTGATAATGGCTTTTATTGTGTTATTATAATCCAGTAAATGGCAGTCAGTCAGGAATCAATAGCCGAATAAGGTAAATGAACTCAAATGGAACATATATTGTTGTGTTTTTACCAGTTAAAGCAGTGCAATACTCTGACGTAAGGAGTAGCCTTGTTCAAACATGCAGAATAGCTTTTGTGTTAATAACCCCTCCCTGAGCCTGGTTCTGCTGGAGGTTTCTTCCTGTTAAAAGGGATTTTTTCCTTCCCACTGTCACCAAGTACTTGCTCATAGGGTGTTGTCTGATTGTTGGGGTTTTCTCTGTATTACTGTAGGGTTTTTGCGTTACAATATAAAGCATCTTGAGGCAACTGTTGTTGTGATTTCCTGCTATATAAATAAAATTGAATTGAATTGAACTTGGCAGGCCTTGTTACTCACTCATCTGGTAGAAATACAGCCAACTAAACATCTCTTTTGAGTCCTCTATCACTCTTACACTTCTTTCCCTCCTACAACAACCAGAATCTTTTTCTGTTTTCCAAAATCCACAATTTCATTTGCCTGGGGAATGTAGCTACAGATTGTGTTCGAGGCTTCATTTTCACATGGAATTTTGACCCTGGTGGCTGAAAGAACGGCATCGTGAAAGAGACGCTTGTAAGGAATCAGTCGATGGGGTTGTTTTTCTCTTCGCTACATTCTCAAGTCAACATTTTACTTTGCAGTGATAGGTTAAAACAAAAAAAATGTTAAAGCAACATCTGTGTGAATTGTGCACATGTACTGTAATACATCAGTTTATGAAGAAGTTCACAGTGGGTGGCTCCTTGTGTTTGATTTGGCAGAGTTGTACGCCTTGCTGAAGCAACCCCAAAGGGGATTTGGGTCTCTGGCTGGACTCAAACCAGCAGTCAACACCAATTTTGTTACTTAAGTCATTGATTTGTCAAACAAAAGCTGCTGGTTTGAGGTTCAATTCAATTTAATGCTGTACCGGTCCATCATGGTAAAGAGAGAACTGAGCATAAAAGCAAAGCTCTCGATTTACCTGTTGATCTACGTCCCTACCCTTACCTATGGTCTCGAACTCTGGGTAGTGACCGAAAGAATGAGATTGTGGAAATGAGCTTTCTCTGAAGGGCAGCTGGCCTCTTTAGAGATAGGGAGAGGAGTTCAGCAGGTTACTATAATACACAAAAAGATCTGTCTGTCTGTGTGTTGGTTTCGTTGTCTGCCAACTCCTCCCCTGAAGGTTCTTATCTACATCAGATATTGTGATGTCTTCATGTTGCCTAGCAACTACGTAGCAGTGGGCTAAAATAACCTGTTTTTAGCATTTATGAACCCGCAACACCTTATAGAAGCGCCATGTGATTTTTATTTCATTACAGTAACGTCTCACTTATAGCTTTAAAACTTCAGGTAAGAAGATATATTATGATGCCGTCAGGTTGCCCATCAGCCACTTAGCATTGGGCGAAAATGGTTTGCATTGTTTGTTTTTATATGACACCTAATAAAAATGCATTTTAATTTCACGGGCAACACCACAAACAGGCCAAGCATGCATGGGCATTTACTAGTACATTAAATTTTATTGGGTCTAAACCTGTTCTGGACAAAACCTGGATTCTAAAAATATTACATTAGGATCTAAGACCCATCAACGTTTTTGGGACATTATCTAGATTGCATATCTAGCTCCTGAACAACCTGTGTCTATTTGTGGTACATGCAGTGTCTTTGGCCTATAGTGAAACAGATTCTGTCTAACGAGTGACTTACATCTTTGTCGAAGGCAGTGTCACACAGACAAAACAGGATGGTGTTTCAACATCATGGTATACTATGGTATATCTGCATATTAATAAACCTTTTATTTAGCATAGGGATTCAAAGTTGGAGTTAAAAATAGACATTTTAGGCTTATCTGTTTGTATAAACTACCGTGAAAGGGAACCGCCTGAAAACAAGAAACAATTATAGTAGACATGAGAGAAACTTATGAAAGAAACCATTATTTATTTGCAGTTCAAACACCATGCATGTGTGTAGGACGGGTGTCTGATAGTAGGCATGAGTCAGGTCTTTTGGCATTGTGGTATTTTTGGGTTTCTGTTACTTGATCAATAGCAGCCATTAGCACCATCAGCCAGAGTCTATTCCATTAGAGATGTGAGCAGTGGAGAGAATTGTCAGTGAGCAGTGACCCTGAAAACAGGCTGACTATGTAAAACTGTTATGTACCTTTACGCAGACGAAAGGGAACATGGTCTGTAGAGACAAATCCAAATAAAGGACAAGTTTTGTGCCTATTTCAAACACTTTTACAACTCTTGATTAGATTTAGGGGGAAGCAATCATAAATCAACCAAAAAGAGAGAGTTTACACCTTAGTTTCAGTATCTAATAATTCTTAAATCTCTGACGATACATAAATGTGAGCATAAACTCTCAATCCGCCCTCTAAAGTTGTTCATGGGAGGGACAATTAAGTTTAATGTTAATCCTGAGGAATTCAGTCATGAGAACATCATTGACATTGACATCTGATTTGATTGTAAACCCCAAGTTGAAGTCTTCTTGCTTTCCTCTTATCATGTGTTCAATTAATTGCATTTCCTATCTGGCTCTATCTGCAGAGCTCACTTATGGTAGTAAAAGGATTACATTACAAATGCCTTGTAGCTCAGACAATAATGACTCTCACATACAGTATATTTGATTTTGAGCCTCATCCGCCAAAGGAGATGCCACAATGGTTTGTTTTTACTGAGTCTGTAACCACAGTTGACAGAATTTCCTCTGTTCTCAATTTAGGCTCATCTGTTTAGAAAGAGCAGCTCAGACACTCTCCAGACCTCGCTCAGCCGCTCTGTTTCTAGTTTTGGTGACACATAAACCCATCGGCAAGTTCTATTTCAACCCAGAAATACTCATGGGGCTCTGGCTGACATTTATTTGTGCGCTTGCATGTGTTTGTGCTCATATTGACATTTCTGTGAATTTAAAAATTTAAGAGAAGGCCGCTCTCAGATGTCGCCTCACTGCAGCATTACGAATCAAATGACTTGTCTCTAAAAGAGTGCAGGAGTAAACAGAAGAGCAGCGTTACAGCAGGACATCTTCTGCTCGCCTTCAACAGTAAAAGTGCACGAATGAGTTTAAGCTCATTTACATGGAGTCGGGGATTAATATGCTTTTCACTGCACATTACTTATTATGGAAATGAGAGGACATAATGATCAACCATTGTTACATTCCTTGCGATTTTATAGTTAATTATCTTGACTGGCACTAATTTTAACTGACATAATAGTGCTGATAATGAACATTAAGGTCAGCTTCACTCTATCTGTGTCTTTTTCTTTCTTTCTGCTTTCATTTGCATCTTCAGGTCCAGCTCTCCAGCGCCAAGTCCAGAATGGACCGACTTCAGATGAGATAGAAGCTCAGAGAGCAAGGTATCGTTCAAGGTGCTCTACGTAACATGGGCCTCTGTTAGCAGATTTTTATTTATTTATTTTTAAGCCCATCTTGTCTGTGGTGCCAAACATTTGCTTTTCTAATATGAGCCCTATAAATTGTCTATAGGCTCCTCTTGGTAGTGATTTGATTTGATTCATTTCTGTAATTATTCACATGAGTGCATGTTTAATATGCCAATGCCAGAGCAGGCAGGCAGGGGGGAAAAAAGAGCACTAAAGGAAAAGAAAAAGGAAAAAATGGGAGAAGAGAAGAAGATTTTTAAGTGAAAGATCATAGATTCTCTTTTCTGTTCAGAGCTCTTGTATTCTTTTTGTATTGATGACTTGTGTTCTTGACATTTTGCCGATTTATCTCCAAACCAGTGATAAGCTGGTGTCTGAGGATTAGAGTAGTAAATGCAGTCTCTTGTGAACTGAAGCAAAACTCATCCCTCCCCTCCTCTTACTGTCCTCTGTATCCCTCCTACTTTCCAGTGGGTCACAATGATAAAGACTGAGAGCTTTACAGTAATGGCTAAAACACTATTCCCCTTTTTCTAAATCATAGTGGCACATTAAAGAATCCAAAGTAATGGATAAGCAGTATTCAAAATGACATTTAAGGCCATTTCCATGGTTTACACTGTGGCTTTCATTTCTTCCACTGTGCCTGCTGTTGCTCTCACCAGTTCAGAGACAGACTCGGACACAACAAGGTCTTTGTTGCTGTTTTTAAACTTATTTCAGCTCCGCCTGCTGGTTCATCTAAATGCCAAATGCCAGTACTTAAGAGAACAAATATGAAGGGAATTATGGCTCTGTCTGATCCCCATGTCGGATGAACTGTTCCTCTGCCACAAAGGATTATGTCTGCGATTGTGAGGGGAGATTGCGTGCGTTTGCGTGTGCATGCTGGTCAGCAGATGCAAATTAATTTGAGAGAACCGTTGTTTGCTGAGCACCTCTGCTCCTGCTGTGTGCATACTGCTGTCACATCAGATAGGTTGCTGCCTCAGCACTTTTGTCCAACACACACCTGGAAAATTCCACTTCCTTTCCTCGAGCTGCCTCCTGTCTCTCTCCTGAGTGGTCACACATATGCTCCTCAAGTCAAAGACAGATGTGAGGAGATAGGAGGGATAGAGATCGATGAGAAAAGTGATGTTGGCTTGGATGGATGAGGAGCAGGACATGGTCACACTTTGTAATATAAGACACAAAAACTTGTTTAGTTACTAAAGAGCAGGTGAAGAACAAATCAGGAATGATCTGATAGTTCGTGAGGCATTCATCAGCACCTTCATAATTACCCCTAATCAAGGGCTGTACAGTAGATGATTATTTATTAAAGACCCAGCTGGAGGATAATTGTGACTCATTAGGTAATAATTAGTTATTAATTATCTGTAAATATAATATAGCTCTCCACTCTCTTCATAAGTCGTTCCTGAATAACTAATACAAAGCTCGAATGGTGTTCCCTCATGTATCTTATTAAGCAGATCTTAGTGGTTCCTCATTATCTCACCATTACCTCAAGTAAAGTGAATACTTAGTAGTAATTCATTTGTTCCTCTGGAAAATGCTGAGGAATTGGGTTATTGGGGGAGTACTTGTGAAATCAGTTATTTCTGAGTCGATTCCTCGATCATTTTTTGTAACCAAACAGGTTTTTGTGTCCATCATTAAGTGTTACCATGTTGGGATGTGACTTCAAACCTCTGACTCACTTATGGTGACAGCATGTGAGAAAAACTCACCATCTGCCAGAGCTTGAGTGCAGTTTGTACAGTGGTCTCATTAGACTTGATACTAAACAACAGCAATTAAAGTAGTGACTTGTAGTTAAAACTCCAAAGAAAAAATGTTTCAAATAATGACACAATTTTTTGTGTCATTTTACGTCATTTCCGATGTGCTAGGTGTACACAAATAAAGAGCTCACCTGGGCCACGCACTACAACGCAAGTTTACTATACCCAGAGTTACCTGGGTTCAGATAAGCACACACATGAAGCTGGTTATCAGTTCCATAAGTTAGCCCACAGTTTTCCCCATTTACATGAGAGGCTGGCACTGGCAGCATCTGACCAGTCACAAACATGAATAAAGGTACTGGAGGCAGAACGGCTGATTTGACAAAGATGGCTGATTTCTTTTTTTCTTTTTTTTCTTTTTTTTTAACATGAAGAGGTTAAGCAGACTGAAAGCAACACAGCTGCTACAGTGTGAGTGTGTATGAGAGGAAAGGAGCTGTATGGTAGTTTAATATTAAAAGCTCTGTATGAATTTGTGGGTCCTTTAAGTGATTTTGTCAGTAAGACTGCATAAGATAGATCTGTGATATTAATGGTTAACCTGTTTTAAGCTAAAGAAGAAAACTGGCCAAATGCCAGCTATATAAGTTAACAAACCTATGAATATCACAACTCTATCCTTAAGACTTAAGAGAATATGATGGATTATAAGAGGCTTTATTAAATTAATGTTTAAAAGACAGTTCTAGTTTTTATTCTTTCAGCTGCAGCACCAGTGGTTGATGGGATCTTCCAGGAATGTTGAGATGATCCAAGAAAACTGATTGGTTGCTAGATGGTGATATCATACCTGTTGATCTCTAATCTGGAACGTAACCTGCTCCAGCCAGGTTAGGTTCAGAGCAAAAGTTACCATTGCAAAATACAATAAGATGTGAGCTTCATTATAGACAACGAGGGTTAACTATAAAGTCATCTGGATAACACAAAACTCTGCTGGTCATGCAATTCTGTGACGACTTGATATGTATAGGAAGCACTTTCCTAACATCATATCACAACTATCCTGCTAAAAAATTTTATAATTTAGCAGACTGAGGACCCAAATGCAAACTACAGAGACAAACTTAATCAACAAAAAAACAAACATTTTATTTACGTAATGCAGAAAATCCATAGAGCAGAAAATAAGTCCAGCAACTAGAAAGGAGCACACAAATGAAAACAGACAGACCCTGACAAAGGCTCAGTGGCAGGGAAGGACTTTTTATACACGCGTGAGGTAATCGTGGGAAGTGGACACATCAGGTTAATGAGACACAGCTGGAACCAATCAAGGTAGTTACACATGAGAAGTAAAAGATACACAAACTAACAAAGTAAACAGGAAGAAACTAACTAAATACAGAGCCAGGACACTAACATGCACACATACACAGCAGTTGACAAAATAAATATTGGGGGAGGTGAGAGAAATAAACCAAAATACATGGAATCAGATATAAGCAACAAACTCTAAATGCTAACAGAAACTACCTTTCCAGTTTAACAATAACTAAACATCAAGGATCCTTAAAAACGAAACATCATCATATAGAAACCGACAAGAAAGCACCTATTATGTAGATGAGAATACACAACTCAATAGGAACTCAAAAGCCTGGAATGATAATGAAACAAACAGGAAACAAAACTCAACTAGAAATAAATTTTAAAAAAGGAATGATAAAAAAAAAAACCCATCTCAGAATCTTAATGTTATAGAAGAATACCAAACTCCAAACCAAGGGGCCATGACAGAAAATACCTGACACAAATGATGATTATGATTTAAGAAGAAATAACCCCCCCAAAAAGGTACATATGTGGAGCTTTAATATCTGGTAAATACTGGATCAAGATGTTGGAACATTTGAAATCAAAACCTAATGGCGTTCCTAGCGCATCTTTAAGGCAAGAAGACATTTCTGTGCCTATCACTGTGCGATGGTTGGCTGAACTCTTTGTGTAGGCCGGTAAATTGTCAGATTTTAGGATAAGATTTGACATTTTTGATATGAAGTGAGCAGCTGTGATCCTTCCTGTCCCTGCAGGCAAATGATGGAGCAGCAGCAGCAGCAGCAGCAGATGCAGGCACACATGGAGCGGGAGCGACGGTCCTCCAACTCAGGTACTCACACGAAATGTAGCTAAAGTTCAACTGGTAAAAATAGTTCTTTAATTCAATCTAAAAATGCTCTCTTTGCCTAAGTGCATCTGAATGCACACAGGTGTAAGTGGAGATAAATATTGCACAAAACACCCGAGTTTAAATCACGTGTTGCGCTTTTCTTCTAGGTTCTCCTTTCCAAGGCCATCCTGCTGTGCTCTCCGTTGCCCCACCAGTAATACCTCCACCGGTGAACATGGGCGGCCCACCTCCTCCACCACCACCGCCCGGCCCGCCGCCACCGTCAGCAGGGGCGCCGCAACCTCCTCTCCCTCCTCCGCTGCCCTTGGGTGGAGGAAGCCACGGGGCTGAGCCCTCTGCACCAACAGGTCTTGCGGCTATGATTGCTGGAGCCAAACTACGCCGTGTTCAAAGAGTGAGGCAACACTTTATGATGTTTGGATGAAATTTCTCTAAGCCATGCGGGATATAGCTGGATTATCTCCTTCAAACGTGACTGACATACTTAAAAAGTTTATGATTTGTACATAGCAGGGAGTAACGCACAGTTGTCGTCTTTTTCCTCTACTTTCTTCAGCCTGACGACAGCTCTTCAGGTGCCAAAAATGAAACCAACCGAACAAGCGGGGGGAGTGGAGGACTGATGGAGGAGATGAATGCTCTGTTGGCACGAAGGTCAGAACAATACACGCCGAAAGTCATTTTCACTCACATACTGTAGCTATATTAGATACAACTGGTCACTGAAATCTCTAGTGTTTAGTTCATTCTTGAATTTAGATGAAATTCATTTTTCTCACTTGAGGCTTCTTCTTTCCTCCAGAAGGAAAGCAGCTTCAGAGAAGCCCGAGGACAGCCAAAATGTAAGTGTGTGCGAAACGGAGATGATTTACAATTCATGAAGCTGCACATTGCTCGCTCTGTGATTTACGGTGATAATTAGTGTAATGGTTTAGGCAGGGATCAGGATAATGTTGATGCTGATTATATAAGCATGATAATGATCATTGTTATCATTTGCATTGTGATGGAAACATTAAGAAATGATGATAAAACCTCAGTGCTAATCATTAATCACAAGGAAATCAGATTAAAGAAGCCTGGTTTCGCACAGGTGAGACTGATATTTGCAGAATATTCTGCGTCAAACTGCTAGGTCGTTAACGAGGATCATAGCATTTGCAGTATATTAAGTGATGCTTACGGATTTCATTGTGCTTCTCTAGGATGACCCAAATTCTCCGTTGCCCAGCACTCGGAGTGGACAGAACGCCACAGGTGAGAAAACTAAGCGCAGTTACAAACCACGTTTGAAACACATGAAAATGTGCTTTTATATTTTGGCACAGAAAAGTAAAAATATTAGAAGCAGATCCACAAATATTTCCAAGAGAAAGAAAGAATAACTTTTAACATGTGTATAGAAGTTTGGAATTAAGTCTTTTTTAAAATAGACACTCACCAGATACTTCATTAGTTACACCTTGCCAGTACTGGGTTTGAGCTCCTTTTGCCTTCAGAACTGAAGTCTTCATGACACAGATTCAACAAGGTCCTAATATTGATGTGATACCTCGATTTCATAACAAATCATTACAGCATGTTTAACATCACTTTATTGTCACATTTGTTCACAGAGCTTTTTGGTTTTATTTAGGTGTGATATCACAGTTTCTCATGATAGTAGAACTGCTACAACTTTTTAAAAATCCTGATAACAAATGGGATTTCAGAGCACTTATGAATCTATAAATGCACATGACTTTTTTCTCTCTTTTTTCTGTCTCGTTTTGTTATCTGATCTTTTTCCTTTGTCATCTAGACGGAGCAAAGAAGCCCTGGGACCGAGCAAACTCTGCAGACAGGGCAATGGCTTCGAGGTGAGAATGGAAATCCCCACAGCTTGTCACTGTGAAGCAAAACAGTAACAGGTAGTGTGACAGAGAATTATTTTGTGTTGTGCAGGGCACGACCTGCGGGGAGCGGTGGCGACACAGACTCGTTAGACCTCGATAGAATGAAACAGGTAAAGAAAGCGTTACCCAGCAAAATTTTTACTATTTTGTTAAAAGTATAAGCTCATTAAGCAATTAACTTTGTGATGTTTTATGAGTTAACTGTTTGTCCTTCAACAGGAAATATTGGAAGAGGTGTTTCGTGAATTGCACAAAGTGAAGGATGAAATCATCGATGGTAGGTTGGTTTAATTTTCTCTTGAAAACCTGAGGAGGGGACTTAGAGGATCGTTTTCTCTCTCCCAATTCATGTTAATGAATATTTAAAGGAACTCTATCCAGCGGAATTGTGGGCGTTTGATAGTTATGCACATGTGTAACCACTAGGTTGCACTAGAGTCACAGAAAAGTACAAATGGATTTAAAACATCAAAGTCTACAAAAGCAGTATCTTGAATATTTGAATGTGTTACTTGCAGAAGAAGAAGATGAATACCTTTCAGGCATTATGTAGTATACTACAATTAAGTGAAAACTAAAACTGGAAGTGAAGAAAATCAATTTTAGTTAAGTATGAAAAAATTGGCTGAAATCATATTCTGTACTTAAGGAGGTAAAATAAGATACAGAGGAAAAATCCTTAGTTTTAGTAGTGATGAAATTTGTCTGCACACCAGGCATCAGGAGACTTTGCTGCAAATGTTTTTTACAGCTTTGATGTGTCCATGGTTTTTTTTTTTTTAAAAAAAAGTCTTCTGTCTGTATTGCAGAAGCTATTCTGCAACTTCTTAATTTGTTTTTATGAATTAAAAATAAAAGTAATACTGAAACTAATAAGCAGAATATCAATAAATGAATGAATAAACATCACAAAAACACTTTTATACAAATATAGTACTATATCATAGTATAACATATGTAGCATTGTAATAAAACTAGTAAAAATACAACATAATAATGGTAATTGAATAAACACTGGCTTGTATGTCTTTAGGAATAAAAGAGCAGCTGAAAGCAGCTTCTTCTATTGGTATAACTGAATAATATCCCCCAAAATAATGACATTAAAAAAATATACTGATGTAAGTAAAATTACTAAGTAGCATTTTTTTGTGTTTTACTTTGTTTGGCATTGTTAAAGTGTTAAAGTCTGTAGTGTAGCTGTGTCAGAGCAAACACAGAGGACAAGTAGAAAATTGATCGGATTTACTCTAAAATGTGTAAAAGTATCCAGTGGTGAAGATATGTTGTGAAATGTAACCTGTACTAATAATTTAAGCTTGAACCATGAAATAGGTGCCAGAAAATTCTATTTTTTTTTTAATTATTGCAGTTTCTTGAACATTCTAACCAATTAAAAAGGGAGAAATTTAATTAATGTGCATATGAGTTTTATTTTGTATCAGTTTTGCCATTTTTGTGCAGTTTATTGCTCACAGTAGCACTGCATGTATCTGACTGCATACATCAGTCTTGTCAGGAAAAAAAAAACAACCTCACTGATGATGTAGAGCTCTCAAAAACTCAAATGTGACACACTTCTTTCTCTCTCCTTACAGCCATTAGACATGAACTCAGTCGAGTTAGCACAACATAATCTTTCAGAGCGACCCCACTCCCAGACGTGACACACCTTTTTTTCAAACCATTGCTCCTGCAGCAGCTGCTGGGGCCCTAAAGAAGAAGAAGAAGAGGAGGAGGAGTAGGAGTTGGGAAGGGAGGCCCAAACTGTGACATCTACTCATCCCATTCAGCTGCAGTGTTGAAGCACTGGTGCAAACGTTGCTGTAACACCTCAGACGTGTCTGTGTAACATTTGACTTGTTTGTTTCTGAGAGGAAGACATGAATGGGGCGCACTCTCGCACCAGTTGCTCTCATTTCTTTGTCTGTTTGTTCGCCCAGTTCTCCCCTCTGTCTTTGGTCCAAAGGATATTTGATGATATGATTTTAATTGCTTTACTTTTCCACAGATTTGTTTTTTAAATCATCATTACTGTCATTTTCATTATTATTACTATCATTCTTATGATTGTCAGCGTAATGTCAGTGATGAGTCATAGTAGTAGGGTAGTAGGGGCAATGGTAATAATGAGGAAATAATAATAATGAGAATATGATAGTAATGATAATGTGGATATAATATTGCACATCACTTTATGTCAGTGTTTTATATTTTATATCAGTTGTTTTCATTTTGGTTGGTTTTTTTTGGTTTTTTAGATGCATTTGCAAGATCATCCTATTTTTTTTTCTCATCACCTGATCTGAAATATTTTTTAAAGATTTTTTATCCTTTTCACAGTTATGTGTGGAACCATGGCGGGAAAAAATAAATAAAACAAATTTTGGATATTGCAATCTTATGAAATAAAAAAAAAAGAGTAAATGATCAAAATAAAAATAAATAAATACACCCAAGTATTTGTGATCATGTTGTTAATAAAATGTTTATTGGCTGCAAGGATATGGTGAAGTATTGTTCATTTTATTCTCTCCTTTTATGACAAAGTGCTTCCTGGTTTGAGAACAATGAAAAAAACAAAACAACAAGAACAAAAAAAACAGAAGTTTAAAATGAATTGAAATAAACTGTGAAACACGTCTTGGATAAATGAGGTGGTCTCTTTCCTTTTGTGTGTTCGTTTTGGTTCTTTGCAGTTTTTTGTCTCTGCGACACAGAAATCTGCTGTCATTGAAACAAGTGCCATAACTTACAGCTGCTGAAGCACAGGCGAGCGCTTCTGTGCAGCCTCATTGTGTTTTTAAATCACGCATTTGTATAGCCTGCTGTTGTAATGAATGTCCCTGCAGAGATATTCAGTCAACGATCAATTAATGTGATACAGTTTTTACATATGATTTGGTGATGAGACCAATTTACAATTCAACCACTGGAGTGTGACGTGTTCCTTAAAGACCACATTTACAAAATAAAGTATTCACTAAATATTATCTGTATCATTATATGAAGATTGCTTTTTAAAAACCTTTCATAGTGAGCTGTGTAGTTATTTTCACATCTTTGTTTATACTGCTGTGTGTTCTCAAAAGAATGAATCAACCCACATAAAAAGCCCATCAAGACAACATGAACTGCAGGGTTGTTGTTCACTGATAAAGCTTCATGTAACTTCTGAGTGCAAATGCCGCACCAGCTGCTACACCATGGCTGTCCAAGCCGCTGTACTGGACACATTCTGATTAGTAAGGCCAGCAGGTGTGAAAGACCACCTTGTTCTCATCGCTCAAACATATACACTCACCCGCTTGTTACAGCCACGGTATGCAAAAGAGCATCTCTGAACACACAACACATCGAGCCTTGAAGTAGATGGGCTAGAGCAGCAGAAGACCACACCAGGTGTCAGTACTGTCAGCTAAAAACAGGAAACTGAGGCAACAGTTTGCAAGGGCTCAATAGAGGACTGGAATAATGCTGCCTGTTCTGATGAGTCTGGATTTTTGCTGCTGCAGCAGAGGGCAAGATTTATATGCCTCCAGGCTGCATGCTTGAGGTCACAGATTACACAGCTAGAAATCTCAATATATCGTAAATTTTTATATTTTATTTTTGCTGGGTTATTTTTTTTCTACTTAAAC
>VVHJ01032941.1:0-16007 GCA_015107715.1 Tylochromis polylepis | reverse complement strand
CCTGAGAGAGTTCGCTGTTAAAACACATCAGAAAAACATCAAAGAGCAGATTTGAGAGAGAAGCTGGAGAGATGATGAAATGTTAAATGAGGCACAGCAGGAGATGGCGTGTGGTCAGCTGGAGGCTGAAAGGTTTCCCTCTGTGAGACTTTCAGCCCATGAAGAAGACTCTCTGCTCGTGGTGCACGTGATGAGTCATCCAGCTGGACGAGAACCCTTACAGCAGAAACCATCCAACAGTGGAGCCTCACCTCTGTCACATGACAGGAAAGATACGTAGAACAACTCAAACACAAACTCCATCAGTTACTTATATAACCAACATATCTGCACTGACTCAGGTCACTCAGTGTAACTCAGGGTTACAGTGGGTTTTTGTGAGCCACATGTGGAACATCTGCCCATGAGGTGGAGCTGTGATTGAGCTGAGATGGCCAGAGTATAAACTGGCTGATTCCTGTAAAGGAAGAGGCGGAGCAAAGACAAGAAATTCATGGTCATTTTCCAGAAGTAAAAGTGTGAGAGAGCAGCAGCAGAGCTGCAGTCGAGTCCTGTTTGTCTCTATGTTAAATCCTCCATCAGGAACTTAGGTGTAACTTTTGACTCGACTCTCACATTGGATGGTCATGTTAAATCTCTGGTTCGGTCTTGCTTTTATCATTTAAGAAATATTGCTAAGTTAAGCCCTATTGTATCTCGCTCTGAACTGTAGATTGCTGTACATGCATTTATCTCTTCACGCTTGGACTATTGTAACTCACTGTTTACGTGTCTAAGCAAAGGTTCTCTGAAACATCTGCAAGTTGTGCAAAACGCTGCAGCTAGGTTTCTGACCAAATCCTCTAAGTATTCACATGTGACACCGTTGCTATTTCAGTTACACTGGCTTCCTATTGAATTCAGAGTCCATTTTAAGATCCTGGTTTTGACTTTTAGAGCTTTGCATGGACTGGCACCAGCCTACATTTCTGATCTTCTACAGCCCCATGTCCCTAACAGGTCCCTGAGCTCATCTGACCAGGGCCTGCTTGTCATACAGCACACTAAGATGAGAACTAAGGGTGATAGAGCTTTTGCCACTGTGGCCCCTAGACTGTGGAACTCTGTCCCTCTGAACTTAAGAACTGTGGATTCTTTTAAGAAACAACTTAAAACTCACCTTTTTAGAAGTGCTTTTGGTTATTTTTTGCCTGTTTATGTTTTATGACCGGTTATTCTATGTGCAGCACTTTGTGACTCTCTGTCTAGAAAGGTGGTGTATATAAATAAAATTTTGCTTACTTAAAAAGTAAGTAACTGTTGGAGCAAAAACAGTAAGGGGTGATGTTTAAAGTGATATTTAGATTTTTTTCTTAATCAAATTATCAAAAGTACAACAAGAAAAGGAAAACACATCAACTAAATTCTGAATAAGGACTTTCAAAAAGTAAAAATATTGTACATTTCTTGAAATGATCCATGTTTGCTACAATCGTTGCAGTTTTTACAGAAAACATAAGCTAACTTACTAACACAGCGTGAACTTGCACCTTTATGTATTCTTCCAAACAACAAGAAAACAAATGTCAAATATTTAGAAAAACGGGGAGAGGGTTCGAGACTGTCGACAGATATCTACAAACTTGAACAGTGGCCTTAATGTGGACTTCACTTGGAATAGTTGCTGTATTTTAGTTATGGTTTGGCTTATAAAAGTCATAATATCATGATATTATGTCATTATGACACTGTTTATTGGTTTCTTGAAAAAGTTTCATTTGTATTTTTTAAAAAGAAAGCAGAAATCCTGGACTTTTGAGTGAAATCAAGATGAAAAACTTTGCATCTTTTAAACATCTTTTAAACAAAAAACTTTTTAAAACATCAAGTCTAAGGACAGAAATCACTCCTGTGTGTTATGGTTTTAATGATCTCTTTATTTTGTATTGTCAGGGACCAACCTGCTGAGTGGAGGCGTGGAGTCTGTGCTCGTCCAGTGGAGGTACAACCAAGAGAGCGAGCGGGACTTCCTGCCCCGCCTGGGCGCCGCCATCACGCACATCACCGTCTCACCTGATGGAGCGCTGTTCTGTACCTCACACAGTGACAACAGTAAGCCTGCAGGATTTCAATGCAAATACACACAAATTATCATCAGTGACATTCACTGAACTTGGTTCATGCTTTCAAATCAAGTCGTGTACCTCTCAGGTCTCACTAAATTGATTTCAGAGCATTTAAGTCACTCAAGTGAAATGCAGTTAAACACGTCAGAGATTTTCTTGTTTATCGAAGGGTCTGTTTTATTTCCTTTTCAGAGGTCACCATCATTCAGAGTTGTGTTAAAGTGTCTGCTGTCATTCAGGGCCTGGTCAAAGGTGAGTACATAATGTAAAGTGATTTTTAAGCATGATGCATGGGCTCATAAATAATAAACATATCATCTAAATGATCTGTACAGTTCTAGGAAAACATGAAGCCTTTAATGCACTAGTGTTAATATACGATGTGCTAAAGTACGGAAGCCAAAACATGAAAAACAAAAATAAATGCAATATCATAGAACAAAATAACTCTAAGTTTTTTAAAAATATAGAAAAGGAGCTCATTTAAATAGAAAATGGGTCATAATCTGCACCATAGACTCCACCATAGAATGAAAAAGTAAGGAAGGCAGTGAGCCAGTAGTTTTTTTGCTTATTTTTTAACTAACATTAATTTTTTTTAGCATCAGTAACACTACTGAGGTGTACGTGACACTAAAAGTGATCCTTAAATGTACGTTTGCAACCTTTTTTGAGCCTGCATAAACATGAGCACCAGTTTGAAAAATCGTTGTTGGAACTTGTCACAAAAAATTCGAAGCAAAAAAAAGAAAAAGAATTGTGCATTAAAAAAATCACCATAGTGCTGGAAATTAAGTGAAAGAGCTCAGCGAATCACAGTCTCAGAATGATACCGTAAGGAGCTTAAATATAAAATAAATGCAGGTGTGAGGCGGAAAAGATTTCTGCATCTGTCAGGATCAACATGCGGTCACCACAGGAACTGTGTCAGCTGATGGAGGAATCCAAACGGTGTGATTCAAACTGAAAATCGCAGTGACGAATCAATACCACATTCAAGTCCATTTGCATAGGTGTATGCCCACACAGAGTGAAGGATTATGGGTACGCAGCCTACGCAGACATCCTCCACAAAACCATCAGCATGAATCTCGAAGTGGATGGCGCTGCTTGTAGGTGGAGTGGTTGAAAAGCGCGCTGGAACATAAAAGCTGAGGTCACCATGCAGAGAAAACATGGAGGAACAGCATAACCAGCAGAAGCACAGACGACGGTTAGCAAGGCTGAACATTCGACCAACACGCGAGCGTGCGCGAGCGTCAGTATGGACACGTTATTCAATGTTTACACCACAGAAACATTCCGTCACCACAGGTAGTGCAATCCCAAATTTCTTCTTAACTCTTAGATTAACATCTCATCGTCTGCTGGAAAAGTCCTGAAAGCTAGGCACGGACATCAGACCGTGTTCCCCCCGGTTATAATCGGCTCACTGAACTCGTTCATATTTCACATTTCTCACGATGATCGCTGGAACGGTCACACACCCAACATGGTGGAAAGCAGTCGAGCAATGTGCGCGTGACGTCACGTGATAAACCGCCACACTTTGAAGAAAAACCACAAGTAGATTTGAAAAACAAAACGCAAACCAACAAACTTTATCTTCACATAAAACGCAAAAAGAAATAGAAATTTACTTTACTGAGCGATAAAGATGTTAAAACAAAAAAAAGTACCAAAAAAAAAATGTTTAAACAGACGCACCAAGCGGGAAAACAGTTAATGGTTTGACTGGTGATGTGAGGGTGGAGGAAATGTAATAATTTTTTTTTTTTTTTTTTACCTTCTACATTTCTTTATGCATTTCATCACCTGCCAATAACGTGTTGTCAGAATTAATGACCTCATAAGTCTGTTACATTTCCACAAAACATTTTATATATCAGTGAACTTCAGAGTGACCTGAAAAATGTGTGTTTTATAGGTGGATCTTTGTGTTTTCTTTATTTTTGTATCAGAAGGAAAAAAGTAATGTCTGAGTATGTGGAGTTAATCTTCTGTAAACCTGTTTTCTTGTTCAGGCGACGGCATCAGGACAGACTTGATGGTGGACCCTCGCAGCAAAGCTCTGGTGCTAAACGGGAAACCCGGACATCTGCAGTTTTACTCGCTCCAAAGAGACAAACTGCTGTACAATGTAAGCTCTCAGCAGGTCTCACACCTGTGGATTTGAAAGTGTGGAAATGCTACTGGGCTAACATCTTCTGTTTCTCCCACAGCTGGACATCGTGCAGCAGGAGTACATTCATGAATCGGGCCTGCAGCAGTTCGAGGTGGTCAAAGCGGCGTTTGACGCCTCCGGCTCGTGGTTGGCGACGGTGGAGGAAAGAAATCAGAAAGCTGCTGAGCTGGAGCTGAACCTGAAGCTGTGGGCTTTTGATGAACAGACGCAGAGGTACAGATGTTACAGCTGTTCTTCTGAGGGCTGCAGGGTCAGTCAAGGTTTCGCTTTAATGTGACGAAAACAGTGTAACAATAACCAACCACACCCCTGTCACGTGCAGTTTTGTGCTGAACACGACCATCTCGGCCCCCCACGATGCCCAGATTACCACCATGTGCTTTCGCCAGGCCGCCGACAGCCAGACCACCCTGCTGGTCTCCACCAGCAAAGACGGACACTTCAAAGCCTGGCAGCTTGCTGCTCCGGCCCACACAGAAGGTACAGACGCTGAGCAGTCGAGCGAAAAGGCCGACCACCTAAATTCTGATGATATTTACTGTTTAATGGGTTTTCTGAATTTTCTACCTCTGGCGTCCACCTCAGATTCACGGTTCAAGAATTATTTTATTTTTATAGAAATAAAAAGTATTCTATCAAATTTTCTATATGCCCTAATTTTATTTTGAAATCTTAAAAGATCTTAACTGCACATCATAATGTCCCACCATATTTTTACAATAAAATATAGCATTTTCAACACAAACAGACACAACAGGACAAAGATAAACAACACACAAAACTATAAAATGGTTGGGGTTTTTGAGGTTCGTTGAAGTGTCTCTTTTTTGTTGTAATTGTGTCCTTCTGGATGCAAACAGACTGCCTGCAAAGTATAAATTGTGCTGTGGTTGCTTTCCTCTGAGTTTCTTTGTAGCCTAGAGGACATCATTAGGACTCGGGCCACCTTGTTGGTGCCAGGCTCTCCCCGTTTAGCTTTTCAGTACATGACGTTGAATGTGAGGTTTAAGCCAAATTAGGCTGTTTTTTTTCCCCTCACACAGTAATCCAGCTGATGTCTGTCTCCCTCTTTGTTTGCTCTGACTTGCAGATGAAGGTCCTTCCTGGTTGTGTGATTTCGTCGGAGCCTATCACGGCCTTTTGCCCGAATGCTGCAGCTTCTCAGCTGACGGTTCTCTGCTGGCCGTCGCCTTTCAGGAGGTGGTGACCGTGTGGAGCCCCGCCTCCTGGGAGCTCCTGACAACCCTGTCGCAGCCACCAGGAGCTGTCAGGTCAGAGCGTAGACACGCACACAGAACGGGTCAAATATCAGCACCGTCACGGGTGACTGGTTTAAGTTTGATGTGTTAGTTAAGCCTCTCAAGTCTCCTCATTCCTCTTCGGGGAAACAAAGACTGAGCATATATTATAATAAAACATACATGGTGACAACTTTATTTAAATTACAAAGAGAGACAAAATAAGCTCAGTGAAGGTGTGTGTGTGTGTGTGTGTGAATAGTTTGTTACAAGTTACTATCAAAACTTTCACAAGTAAAAAGCCAGTAAGAGTAATTCCCTGACACACCTGTTCACCAGGTTTAACTGGTGAAGAAGCGTCTTTTCCGCTGCTGCCATCAGTCAGGTGTTTCACACCGACGCGGCAAAGCTAAATTTACAGCAGGCTAAAGTTAAAACTGTAGGCTGACAGACTGGTTGTTGAATTTGCCAAAATCTTCAGATTTATTATGCATTATTATAGATTAACTTGCTAATAATGTGTCATGGTAGCATAGAGAGTTTAAAAAAGTATTTAGAAAAATAAACGTAAGAAATGTGACACAGCATGAGAAAACCAAGTTAAAGTCCAAAAATGTTTCCTAAAATGTCAAAACCTGAAACTTCAGAAGCAGATTTCATCGCTCTCTCTGTTTTTTTTCATTAATTTTAAGTTAAAAATGTCAAACTGAACTTGTGTCATTTAGTAATGATTCAGGGGGATCAATCACGCTCCATGTGGAGTTATTGCCACATGTTAAAGATGGGAAAGTGGTCAGCATCACTGACAGCATTAAATGACTTTTTCTGACAGGGCTTTTAGAGAGATTTGCAGAAATGAATTGAATAAACAAACAGGAAATGTTAGCTTGGCTGGGATTCTCAGTCTGCATATTTAGCTGGGTTTTCAAACGCTGCGTCATGATTTATGAGAACATTTTGTTTGAGGCCCTGATCCCGAAAGTTCAAACATTTAGATTTTTTTCCCCATTTAACCTTGAAAAGTCATGTCTATTTATTTATAAGCACTTTTAAAAACAACAAAGGTTGACCACAGTGCTGTACAAACTGAAAGGGAAAAGAAGAAGAGAAAAAAAATATATATATGACACAAAAGCAAAACAACTCAGGCACAATTTTAAAAACTACGGAGTAAAGCTGTGTCTTCAGACGGGTTTTCAGAAATGTCAGGTGTTGGAGAGGTCCTCATTTGAAAAGGCAGACCCTTTCCAAAGTTTAGGCGCAACAAAGGCCCGGTCTCCTCTGTGCTTTAGTCTGTTGCTAGGAGCAACCAGAAGGTCCAAATAGTACAACCCCTGTTTTTGATCATTCACATTCAGAAAAGTAAATCGATAAAGTTAAGAAGCAGCATGTCTCCTGAGTTTGATTTTCTTTTCCATTTGTTTTTCTTGCAGACTTTTCTTTTCTTGTGCTTATCAATTATTTCCTCACAAATTAGTTTTTTGTTCTTGTTAAATGAATTATTTATTAACTTATTGTTGCTCAATTCTGATTTTTTTATTATTTTTTTTTTAACATTTGTGAGCTGTCTCCCGTCCCATGGCCCCTTGATGCCCACCACTAAGAGCTTCAGTGGCATTTATATACAAGGATGTAATGCAATACTAGATTTTTTTTATTTTTAATTTTTTGTAAGAGTAAACATACATAAGGTAACATTTGTTTATTATTAGTTTGCACCACGTGCACTTTTAGCCACGGTGATGACACTCAGGTCAAGCCTTCAAAATCGGGGTTTCGCGAACTGGCTGTGTCCATCTTTTATATACAGTCCACGTATGAAATTAGTACAAAGTGAGTAGGTAGTGTAACGTTTAACAGAATAACATAATTTTTTTGTTTTAGAGTAGAATAGCCCTTTATTGTCACTATACATGTTATTCACAGTGTTTACCACTTGACAGTAAAACCTGTGCAACTCGAACAACAGTGGACATTTGGCTAAAACGGGGAGGTGCTCCGACGCTCACCGCTGGCGGCTGTTCTGAACGAGTTAAGCAGGTTTTCTCGGCAGAAGTTCGGAGCTTTGTTTCTCACAGCAAACTAAGGATTTTTAACCTCCTGTGCAAAAAATAAGCACTGTTGTTTCGTAACTCTGCTCAAGTCTCCAAAAATGTTGGCACGTTTCCCCTCAGCTGACAAAAGAGGCCCACAGAGGTCACTGAGGACGTGAAACTACTGCTGCTGGTTTCTGTACTGCGTTTCTGAAATAATCCCTGAAAAACCGAGTCAGCTTTTAGCATGTTTGTAGGAAAAACAAAAACAAAATGAGATGACTTGCAGTTTGTCTTAAAATGAAGGAACCAGACTTTAACTTCTTAAGATCGTTTGAATACTCATTACTGAACATTTATTTGTGTTTCCTCTGAATTTCAGCTTGTCTGAGTTTAAAGTGCGTAAAAGACTCTCTGGCCAAAAAGTCAGTCACCCTCTGACAGCTTTCTTAAATAAGCACACGATTTCTGTGTAATTTGAAATTCAGATGTGAAGAGACGGACAGATGTTTAGACAGCTGCCCGTTGCTACCCCTTACATAACCACCACCTATAGATGTCCAGAGCTGAGTCACCAGATCTCAGGCATTAATAATGTTTGCCCTCACCTGCTGAGGGATAATTAAAATGACCACATTTTACCTCATGAGAGCCACTTTTAAAGGAAAACATTTTTTCTAATAAGAATGTCTGTTTTTGATTCTCTGTGCCCTTGTGGCTCTGAGTGGGTCTTTGCATGTTCTCAATTCAAGTTCCTAAGTGCAAAACTGGAAAGCTAATCCTGAGAAATATGCGTGGTGTGAGGATCTGGTTGGTTGGGAAATTGGACTTGAGATTCTTTAACCATGAGATAAACAAAAAGGACCTTTTTTTCCCCCGCCTCCATCAGGGATCTTTGTTTTGGGCGACTGAGCTGTTCTAAGTATCTGCTGGGAACCACCGCCAACAATCTGCTCTGCTGCTGGAACCTCCTAACCTGCTCTTGTAAGACCTCCCCTTCTGTACAGATGTGCTCTGTCTAACTTAATAACCTATTTTTATCCCAAAAGTGTGAACAGATTCTAAAATATCCTAAAACTCAGACCTCTCTCATCTGAGAGCCTGTTGACTGCTTAAAAAAACTGCACGTCTCCATCTGTTTTTGCCCTCCATGTCTTCCTCTGTGTCCGATCTGGCAGTGGAGTGGAGCACCTCCATGGATGTCAGCCGGCTGCTGGCCGACCCCCTCTCCGAGAACATGGCTGCCTTTTGCTGTCAGAGCGGATCCACTGACTGTAAGCTTTAGACCGTCCACGTTAAAACTGTACAGGCATCTGAGAACTCCAACCTGATTGGCTCGTAGTAGTGCTGTAACCTGTACTTCAGATTGGACTCGACAACAAAATCCAGTTTAATTTGACTGCAATAAAAGGGCCACTCTGGTTTCTTAGAATCAGAATTACCTTTAATGCAGAGTTTGGACATGAATGAGGAATTTGTCTGTGAGTCGTGGTTATATAGGGTTAGGGTATATGCACACAATTAGAATATATACTAGCTACCTGCAGCCACCAATAAGAAAACAGATAAATTTGGCTCAGTGAGTAAATTATTCTGCCATCAAATTCATCAAGACTAATATTAAAAACTAAATATGTTTATTAAGTATGTAAAATGTGACATAAACTGAGGGTTTTATTTCATCCAATAATGTGGAAGATAAAGATGCTGTTCACACACTTTTTTTGTGTGTGTGTGTGTGAGTTTTTTGAATGGTTTTATATCACTGTTTCTCTCTTTCCTGCTTTCAGTGTTTGTGTTCAAGCCCAGCGAGCCTCGGCCGCTGTTTTCCCATAAGGCCATGTGCTCGGGGAAGGTGACTCAGGCCATCTTCGCTCCCAGGGAGGAGATGCTGGAGAGCTGCGAGGAGAGCAGCCAGTGGCTGAACCGCTCTCAGCTTTACTTCCTCACACAGCACATGGTAAACAACATCTCAAGTTCTCCTGAAGAAAAACACAAAGAACAGCGCGAGAAGTCAGCTTTAATGCTGCTTATGTGTTGAGCCTGCCTTTTTTTATTGGCAGGGAGAGTCAGTTTAAATCACAAATACCGATTTTTATAACTATAATCTAAAATATGCAAGTATATTTAAGGAAGCTTAGTGAGTGTTCTAAAGTGAGCGCTGCACCTACAGGTTGTTTGGCGCCTTGCTTTGTTGCTGATTATGAGGTCACTCGGGTCACGTAAAGCATGCAGTGTCTTGCAGGAATGTCATGGCTCATTCCTTTCAGAGCAACACTCAGAGCAACCCAACACCCGAGGCCTGAAGAGTGTCTCTTCTAATTTTAAGAGAAAAGATGAGACCTTTACATACGTGACATTCCTACACCTCCATCTGACTGAAGGTACAGGCATGGTTGTAGTCTTGGAGGGTGTAGACGTGAAGAATTCAGCTTTGCAGTCATCTGGAGCCGCTTCAGGGGTGCTTCCAATATTCCCAAAGGGGGAATAATGAATGTGGCAGGCACAGGTGTTTCTTTGAAAGTTAAAGGACAAAAATGGCTCCAGGATGAGTCCCAGCTTTACCGTCCAGAGTTGGTGTCTGCTCAGACAGCCAGTGTTTCTCAGTTTCCAGACTGACTGACATTTTGTAATGTTTCTGTGTAAAAGCTTCGCCCCTGCAGGACTGAACCTGAACTTGTTTCCACAGCTCCGAGGATCACTGTGGACTTTGTGGAGAGATAAGATGCTGGCCGTTTATCCCTCCTGGGTTGCAGATGACCTCGTAACTGATAGTTTTTGTAAACATCCTTATCTGCAGTGAAGAATTAGTTTATGCAGTCAAGCCAAAGGAAAACTGTTTGATAAATAGTTTATGAAATGCTGTTATCGTGATAGAAATGAGTACTTTATGCTGACTGTGGACATTTCCCTGCAGGATCTCATGACGTTCACCACCAAAGCCGAGGAGGACAGGCTGCTGGCATCCAGCAAACAGGTGAGCTCCTCTCACTGGTTTACACCAAGCATGTTACCAGAGGTTACGGACTTTTATTTAACCTCGTAACACATTTTTCACTTTAAAGTAAGGACCTGTCCACACACTTTGGTCTGATTGTTTTTATGTTCAGAGCTTTTGTGAATTAGGGGTCAGTGCAACCACAATAATAGATGTGCTGTTCAGAACTTCCTGTTCCATGTGCTGGGTGGTGTTTAGAAAACAGCAGTGGGCTAGAAAGGTGCTGCAGGGGGCCTGAGAAGCCTTTTACAGTAAAGATTTTATTTAGATAAAGTTTACCTGAAATATTTGCTTATAAAACAAGAAACTGAACCAAGGGTGCAAAATTAATCAGAGTTATTCTTAATTTTCTGTTGGAGAAAAGATCAGAAGAATCAGTGAAAACACAAAGAAGGAAATACCTCGTCTTCAGCCTGTGTGCAGCTGGGTTTAAATGCTTGGTTGGGCCACAGAGAAAGATCTTGAGATTCTGAAATGAGCCATGGAAGTCTGAAATTTAGTTCTGGTTGTTTTGCACACACATATTTTACTTTGGTGGGCCGCCCAAGTTTTTCTGGGGCTAATTTTAGCATTTATTTTTTAAGTAGACCTTAGAGAAGAGAGGTCTGCCCTCTCGCTGTTGGAAGTTAAGTTGCCCTTACTGTCTCCTGTTTTACCCACCACCTGGCGTTGTTGTTGTGGTGCTCCTCATTGAGCTGTGTCTTCAGGGAGGATCTTAGCTGGTGATGACGGTCCTCATTTTGCTCTGAGGAGCTCCTGCGAGCTGGAGAACCTTAAAGGTGTAGAGCTGGTTCCCGCAGAGCTGGGAAGGGCTACCGCTGCCGTCTGCAGGATGAGACCGTAGATGCTTTTATTGCCGAAGGATTAAACAATAGTAAAAGTGTGGGTGTTAGAATCTAAATCTGTGGGAAACACTCAGCTAATAAAGAGGCCAGTGCAGTCTCTCTGTTGCTCTCCACAGTTTACCTTGGGGTGACCAGATCCCAACAAACCACATGTGGGACAGAAGCCGTGTTTGTGTGGGGCATGTTAGTAAGACTTGTGAAGCACATGTTTGGTTTGAATATGACTGTTACAATTCCCTCGCTGAGTAACTATTGTAAGAGGAAGCCAAAGTTCAGTCTTGTGTCTTCTTATCATGTTTTCTCTTTTCCTCCCAATAAGCTTTAAACGTTGTTGAGGAGGACAGAAGGTGAAAATGCTGAGTAGCCCCACATAAAGAGGGACACCTACCAAAGCCTAAATGTGATGGAGATTAACCCTAATCTGGCCACTTGGTGGAGGTTAAATTACCCAGGATGCTGCATACTGGGCATGTTTAGTGTTTTTGAGCTGTAGAGAGACCAGAGTTGATACCTGAGAGCGAACAGTGAAGCAAAACGTATCAAAGCTAATAAAAGTCAAACTGTGAGTGGCCTTTGTTCCATTTGTTTTCTTCTGGAAGGAACCCGGAGGGTGAAAGCAGTCTATTGTTCTTATCTGAAGTTACAAAACCCTCCAATGAACAAGCCATCTGTTGATCCAGCTTCTTTCCCAGCCTTGGATCTGCTCTGACGAGGCCAGAGAAATACTGCTCTGCTCTCCTTTTCTCGTTAATAAGACATGTTTCTTGTTTTCTCCTCTGAAGCTTGTGATTGACGACAGTGTGGCCATGACACCTTTCTATCTGCTGTTGGGGAAACACAGACAGCAGCAACAGGAGCATCGGGACTCCGACAGCAGCCTGTGGGCGGAGAGAACGGCACTGCCGCAGACCTCCGCCTCCATCAAAGAGGTTGGTCGTTTGTCCCTCCAGGGATCCCGTCCCCTTTGTGCTGTATGTAACCACGAATGATGGCGTTTTAAGACTTTCTTGTGGTTTTGTTTTTCCAGCTCCTGCAGACCCCGGCTCATGTCCTGCCCTCCACCTCATATCTGTGCTCCATGTTTGTTCAGTCTCTGCTTATCTCTGTCTCAGACGCCAGGTCAGTAATCCAGCTTTTCTTGGATAACTGTTACAGCTGCTGCGTTTTTTTTTTTTGTTTCCTACTGACCGTATACACAAGGTGTGATCAGACCCGTAAAAGTCAGAAACCATAACTGGTTCAAATTTGTCCGTTCTCTCGCTCAAGATCATCTTCTCAGGCATCTGCAGACAGTTTCTGGCATGGCTGCTATTTCTAGATCTCTCAGTGAAACAGAAAACACACAAAAAATGCATTCAGTAGGCAGGGAAAAGGTTTTAAAAACGATCCGCACACCAGTTTAAAATAAATCAACATCATCTGGAGAAACTGTAAAATGAGATGCCAGGGCATGGTCTTAAAAGGCGAGAGACTCTGGGGCAATATTAGCAATAAGAGATGATCTCAAATAAAAGATTATTCAAATTTAAGTTTTAGATTTTTAGAGTCTTAATGCTGGATCGTTTGGTCTGATAATCTCAGTGTGGATTAAGAAAAGACGATTGAAACTGAGGCTTCACATGATTCAGCAGCACATGTGAAACTGAAGGCTGTTTATCTCTAAAAATATGCAGAGTTATGTTGGTGTTAATTTTTTTTTTTGGGGGGGGGGGTGTTTGGGTGTTCTCGTGGCCTCAGGGAGGAAAAGTCACATGCAGAAGAGGAAATGGAGAGCGAGAAAGAGGAAGAGGATTCGGAGGAGGAAATGGAATCCAGCAGGTCCAAACCGGAGCTGGCGGCAGCAGGGAGCCAGGCGGCAGAGTCGGACGCCCCCGCGCTGACAAAGGCTCAGGCCAGAGAACTGAGGAGGGTGAGGAAGCTGGATCACAGCTGGCTCGCAGGCCTCCTGGACTCCTAACCAGAGCCTGTGCAAGGTTTCTACCAGCAGCTCGGACGTTTTCTGTTTTATACCATCAAGTCAAAGTGGGTTTCATCCACTTTGACTCCCTGAGTGGAAACAAATCTCTGTGCAAACACAAAGCACATATTTGATTACACAATCCTCAAATCATTATTGGACAAGTTTATTACATCCAAACAATGGAACCCCTCCCAGCCTTTCCTCCACTGTTGTACAGCGAGCGTGAGTTTCCACCGGTTTTCTTGCCAAAACTCTGGACTAAATTTTTGGTCTGGATTCTTTTCAATCCTCAGTTGTTTTGTGGTTTTGTCTTATTCTTTTTTTTTTTTTTCTTTTTTGGAAAATAAATATTTTTACCAAACCAGAGTTCTGTCGCTTCTACTTTTTTCACTGAAGCAAAAAACCATTTCCTCTTATCTGTTCTCTCAGCATGTTTTCAAGTATGCCAAAAGCAGCAATATCTGCAGTTTTTCAGAAATGTGACATTTCCACTGCTGATGTTCCAGCTGCAGAGAAGCATCCCCGCCATGCTCAGCATGATGGTTTCACAACTTAAGTACTCCATAAGTGATGCTTGGAGTAGGTGTTGAGTTGATCTGGTTCTCCTGAACCTATGAAGCAATGAGGCACCAAAAAAGCTGCAAAAAAAGCACAGGATTTTGACCCACATTCATGTTATTCAAAGAGCTGTAACCATGAAAATATTCACAGTATAAAAGTAAAGTTTTGCTCTATTTTGGCTCCATTAAATAAACTGAAGTTACTGAGAATCCCGACTTCTCTTTAACCATCCAAACGTCGCTGCTGCTTTAGTTTTCTCTCTCCGTTTACGTCCAAAGTTATAGCAGAGCTGTTAGTGTTTTAGAAATCGTCTCGTTATAACGTGGTTTATCGTCTTCATCTTCTAACACACTAATCCAGATGGATTTTTTTTTCTTTTTTTTAACTCTGTTTTATTTTTGGAAATTACTTATCTTTCCGGGGAATCTGGAAATTGTAGCTACAGTAAATAACCTTGGTTACACTCTCCTCAAATGAATGATGGATTTAGTTTTTTGTTTTGTTTTGTTTTGTTTTTTAATATAGTTTCCAAAACTTTCAGTGTCTTCAGAGTTCAAGCTGTTTTCCATCCTCAGTATAATGGAGGGTAAAGGTCATCTATATAACTTCTGTTGTATAAGTTCATGAACCACATTTAGTTCTGCTTTCACAAAGGGTCACGAGTTATGATTTTAACAATGTAAAGATTACATAACTGACATCATGGTCACTGCTGCTGTTTTTGATCGATGCCTATTTTTTTTATGTGTGACCTCCAACCTTGAATTATCTTGTTACTGCTGCTATAAAGTTTGTTCACACTCTTGAGTCCTGAAGTCCTGAGTAAGCTGATCTCAGGCGGAACTGATGGTGGCTTTTTTCCCAGGTTTAAAGATGATGGTGCAGTTTGACATCAGCATCTTTCAGTTCCTTTCCTGATCAGGTGCTCTGACCTCTGAAAAATTGTCTGTCTTTCCTTTCACGATCTCTGTGTTTGACAGAAGGTCATAGTTTCAGCACCACTCCCTTTCACTGTAACTGATCAAACTGGGTCATCCTCATCTCGTCGTAAGCTTTATCTGTCACCTTTATTGACTTAATATGATTGAGGGATTGTAAAGCTGAGCTGGTATCTGTAAGAACACTTAGGCTGCTGTGACTCTATCATTATAAATTTGATCTAAACTCCATCTGGAATTCAGTGTACTATTAATACTTTTACAATATAAACCCAATCTAGAAAATTCTAGAAATGCTGTGTAAAATATACATGAAATATCATTTAAAAATAGAATTAAATGATTTGCAAATCTCATAAATCTACCAGAGTGATTCACAATAGAATACAGAAAAGAATTATAAAAAACTAAACTGGGAAGGTATTGTGACCGTTAGAAAGAAATCACAGGACATTACCTGGAATCAAATTATGACTTTTTGTTTTTTCTGACCTTAAAAAAAATTGTTGTTTTTTGTTTTAGCTTAACAGAATTTTTCACTGTTTTAAGAAATAAGATTTTCTGCCTTGCTGAGAGTAACACAAGCTGTTTTCAAATCTCAAAGCTATCAACGGTTAGCATACCAACAAAAAAAAGTTTTGGTTGGAAAATTTTCCTGCAAAACCTCCTGCAAAGGTACAGTGATTTTTAGGCAAAATATTTTTCTTTTCATCCCGTTAACATGAGAGGCTTGGTATCACTCCCATGTCTGTTTGATAATTACAAATAGTAAACACAGCAACTGTAGACAGCTTTCCCACCATAAAACAAACTAGCTTTCTGGTGGAATAACTTTTGCTCTGATGTCTCTACCAGTTACAAAAGTATCCACAGTTGGCATGCTAACTGCTGACAGCTGTAAAACTAAATATTTTGATAGTAGGAAATTTCCTGGAATTTTTCTTGTACAGGTAGTGATTATGAACAGGAAGTGATAACATTACCTAGAATCAAATCATATAATCTAACCATTGATGAATCCAGGTGATAAAGGAAGAAAGGCTAGTTTAATATTGGACAGATTTAGTTTTTGTATTAAAAAATAAATATATATATATATATATATATATATATATATATATATATATATATACACAGTGGCTTT
>VVHJ01032938.1:0-11088 GCA_015107715.1 Tylochromis polylepis | reverse complement strand
GATGTATAAGGGGGCTAAGTCAGTGCTGTGCCTCCTGAAGTCAACAATGACCTCTTTGGTTTTCTTGGTGTTCAGTGCCAGGTTGTTCTCTGAGCACCATGCTGCCACCTTCAGGACTTCCTCTCTGTAGGCTGCCTCCTCTCCCTTTGAGATGAGTCTGACTACCGTGGTGTCATCAGCAAACTTGATGATGAGGTTGTTGTTGTGGGTTGAACTGCAGTTGTGGGTGTAGAGAAAATACAGGAGGGGGTTCAGCACACAGCCCTGTGGGGAGCCGGTGTTCAGCGTGCGGGTGGAGGAGAGATGGGGGCCGAGTCTTACAGTCTGGGCTCGGTTTGTGAGGAAGTCTTTAATCCAGGCACATGTGAGAGGAGGGAGGCCAAGAGTGACCAGTTTGGTGATGAGGATGTCCGGTATGATCGTATTGAAAGCTGAGCTGTAGTCCACAAAGAGCATTTGGACTCAAAAAAAAGAAGAAGCATACCCTGATTTCAATCATGCGTACAAGCATGTGAGCTGCTGCAATGAAATTTCGGCAACATGGACTAACCTGCCGCATCATTTTTCACTTTGACTTGCAGGGTGTCTTTGAAGTCAGCCTTCTGTACGTTGATCATTTTCATTTCCGTTAAAACAATGTGACACATTACCTAGCCCATATCAGTATAGATATCCAGTATGATTTTTTTTTCTACATTGAGATCTGATGTGTTTTAATTTCCTTTGAGCGTTATATAATCAGTATTTTTTTTTTTACAAGCAAAGGAGTCTCCCCCTGCAAGCCAATGTGAAGAATGTCAAGTTAAGGTACTTACACAAGTTACACAGTTCTTTTCAGAACTGGAAGCTGTACTCATCTCTTATATACCATCTACAAATTCAGCTGATGAGTAACTGATGTTAACGTATATGCATGTTCAGTGTGTGCATTGCACACAAACAGACGTTCTCTCATCTCTCACATATAAATGGCTTTACAGTATTTGGTGTTCTTCATCCCTCTGCATTATCTGCACTCTTGGCAAACAAATGAGTAGCCTACATTCAGGCAAGATAAGCTCATCTTCTGTATGTTTGTGTGTGTTTCAGGGTCTACCCAGTGCTTCAAGGCACCACGGGAATTATGCCCCCAAGATGCTAAATTTTGGACTCATTCATTATCCCGTGTGTTATCCTGACAATGCTTCTGGGTCAACACACTCAGCTCTGAACTCTATTTGACCCCAACCTCCCATCGTGCAGCACTCCTAGAAACCTACCATGACTTTCCACAATTAGCACCCAAACACACACACACACACACACACACACACACACACACACACACACACACACACACACACACACACACACACACACACACACACACACACACACACTCAATGCAGAGATGCTGGCACAAACACACACACACCTCAGTCGTTTTTCTGCCTGGGCTGTTTGCTCTGTTTCTCAAAGTGACAAAGAGCTCTTGGGCTGTTTGGTGACAGTCCTTGTTTACCTTCCTTCACTCCTCCTCCTCCTCCTCCTCCTCCTCCTCCTCCTCTTCCTCTCCCTATTTGTTGCTCTTTTTTTCTATAAACCACCCCTCTGAGAGAGTCTGTCATGGATAAAGCGCTCCTAAGACACAGACTAGGATTGAGTGAGGACGACCCTGTTGTTTTTGCTGCAAGCTGCACAATACATGAACATCTATTTCTGTCTTCCTTTATTCAAGAAAGTGTGTGTGTGTGTGTGTGTGTGTGTGTGTGTGTGTGTGTGTGTGTTTCCATGCTGCCTCAGAACTGATGGGTCACACACACAACAGTGCTGTCACAGTTTATCAGCTGCATATGTCCCATATTGATTCTAATGCCTCAAATGTAAATGGATGCAGGGAGAATCATGAAATGTTGCAAAATGAACTGACATCACTATTTCTAGCTTGTAAAAGAAACCTCAAGGGTGCAAAGATGGATGGCTCCCTCTAATTATACCTATACTTACCTATACATACGAGCAGCGCACTGGTAAGGGAGGCAGGCTTCCTTTAGAAGTGGAAATGAGCAAGGAGATGTCTTTGGAGATGACAGGAGGAGGTGCCCACCAGTCAGATCAGTGGATTTTTAAAGGCTTTCCTCAGCATTATGCTCCCTCTCAGCTCGCTCTCACAACTATTCCCTCAGCAACATTACGCATAACAAACAAATATCTCTTAAATTTTTGGGAGATATTGTCATATAAACAGTGTTTGTTCATTTCCTCATGATTGCAATGACATAATATGTTTCCAGGGAAAAGTTAGCTTTAAATGTGAGATTGTTTCATTATCCTTAGGAACTTTGACGACAACAGCTGTTCGAGATAAACTCACCAACTACACCAAGGAAAAATGTAAGGCAAAACTGCAATGGGATTATACATACGAGGGACTTTAAATTAAACGTATGCAAAGTATGGAGGACTTCAATTTTAGTTCATTAGTACTAATGTCTTGTCAGGGAGCTTTACATTGGTGAGCTGCCTCAGTCAGTTAGGGCGAAAAGAAAGCCGAGAGGGAGAAAAGAGGAACACTGAGAAACAAAAAATAAATAAAAACTTTGCTTAAAATCTTAAAGCACAAGTTTGAAGGAAAAAATGATTTGGATCCAATATTTTAAAAAGTGATTCAGATCGACTATTAAGGTGATCCAGACCAAACCAAAACAAACACAAAGTCTTCTAGTAAACTAAACCAATTATCAGTTAAGCAATTGATCCAAATATAATGATAAGTGTCTTTAAAAATAACAAATTTTAAAAGGGTGATCTAGAGAAATAAAGTCATTTTGATTTGCAGTGTCCTCCTAGTAGTTTTTGTGTAGTCCTGCTCACAGACAGTGAACAAATAAACAGTTGGCAGGTTGGTGAGGTCAGTGGACGATCAGGAGCACGGAGATCTGGAACAAAACATACAGAAAGAGGCAGAAAGGGAACGAGAGGACAGAGAAGATCAGGTACAAACAAGGAAGAGAGAAGAGACACACGCAATGTTATTTAATAGTGGTAAATAAATATGGAGAGAGTGAAAAGGAGCAGAGTGCATCATGGGTCACCTAGTAGAATCAGCGTGTAACATTTTTAACCACACGATGGAGGAAGGTCACCTGACCGTAAGCCCCACTGTTCTTGCGAAAGACTAGCTCATAATCCCTCTATGTTTGCTGCCCATTAGAACACTAGAGCAATGAAACGACCCTGGATCCTCCAGATTCACACATGATTTTGTCTTTTAACACAAACACGCTCCCCATCAGCTGTGTATAATACGAATGATCGGTGCACCTAAAGATGTGCTCGAGTAAAAGTGACTTTGTTAATGTTCTGCTTAGCAAGTCTTCAATGTTTAGAAGAAAAGCTTGCTGCTTCAGCTGATTGTGTTTAAATGTCAGATAGAAGAAAATGCTTTTGTTGAAATCCAAACACAGCCAGACCTTGGATTTAGATTTTACAGTTCCTCAGTGCATGAGAATTTGTTGTAAAAGATGGGCGTATTTGTTAGGACTGGGCCAGCTTAAGGCTACACACATGCTGAACAAGAGCTGTTTTGTAAATGATGAGGGTCAGAGGTTTAGCTAAAGCTTTCGAAGATCTTCGAATTTCAGTGGAAAAAGTTTTATACTTACTTAAAATATACAGAGCTGCAATCTGTTTTGGTTTTAAAATATGTAAAAATGCGCACCGCACAGGGGAAAAAGCTGTAAAGAGGCAAAAAGACCAAAAAAAAAGGAACAAATAAAAATGAAAAAAAGAACACAATTGTATCAGGAGCACATCTGGTGCCCTGCCACCTGCTGCTGCAGTGGAAGTAGTGTTTAAGAGAAAACAAATGTCTCACTTCATTATTGCGTGCTGTCTAACGTCTGACCCTGGCTTTGATCCCATCTAACTAATCTGTTAATCAGTCAGTGAAAGGGCTAAATAACTGAACATGGAGCTTCAGCTTTAAATTCTTGCTGTTTCTCTCACAACAAAGGCAATCTTCTGCCAACACTGGTGCTGCTGCCAGGACTGCTGTGTTTTCATTTAAATATAATATATTTTTCATGCAGCATGGACACAATATCCTGTCAAAGTATAGCCCTTTCCATTTCTCTGCATTATATGTCCCCATATCATTTGTACTGTGTAGGTCAATTTTATTTATAGTGCTCCTTAAACTAGCATTTTTGTCACAATGTGATTTATAGAGAACAAAGGGCACAGAAACGGACAAGAACAGAGATAATGAAAGCAGGAGAATAACTACTCCGCAGACTCGGGGATACAGACAAGAGATTGTATATCAGTGTTTCAGTTATTCTTGTGTCACCTTGTCACATTTGGTTGTTAGGGTGAGCCAGGAATAGGTGGAAGAGTTTTTCTAAGGCAGCATGGAGGGTCAGCTATTATGCTTTCATCACAGAAACAAGGATACATGTTTAATGATTTTTAGGTTTTATTATTTATTTATTGCCATCAGTTTAATTTGTTTCACAACAATATTAACTCTATACAGGCTAGTTTTATAGCCTGTTACCCAGTCAGATAGGTTCAAACTGAAACCTGTGGATACGGGCCTACAAAGAACAGGGGAATGCACTCTGTACAAACAGTCTGTCGAGTGATCCGCTTGCCTCTTTTGTGAGGGAAAGACCCAGCAGCAGAGTCACTGAGAATGAGGGAACAACTCCATGTGCTGATTTAGGGTGTGAACAGCTACTTTATTACAACTACTGACAGGTGTTGTGTTAGCGTGAATGTTTCTGCTAAAATAAGTCTGGTAAAAGCATGGTGTAAGGAACGGTACAAAGAGCCCAAAGACAGCCCCAGCTGTCCTGTGGTGGCCCATAGCTGTCGTGGTAGCGGGGGAGAACTTACAGTTTTGTAGCACCTGATCTGGGAGTAGGAGAAAAAGCAAAATGCATAAGTAAAATTTTGCCCTGAGCTGTCACTTTTTTTCTTGAAAGATATGTAGGCATGTTATCATGTCAGTTCAAAACCAGAGTTTCTGTTTATATAGCCCCCCCACCCCCCCGCCACCAAAAAAAGATTCAGATGGGAAAAATGAAAAATGGGAAATTTAGTCTTCAGTGTTTAGAAAGTAATGATCCTTCCCTGATCTAAAAAAAAGTCAATGCTACAAGATAGCATGTGAGACTAATCGTTAATTCCCTTTCAAGTTCTTTAACAGAAAGTAAGGCTTTGTTAAAATCCAGATATACAGTATTATATGGGGCAGACATGGTGCTCACTGATTCCTGACTGATTTCCTTGGATGCAGGGACTATAGTGATGTAATGTTGAGGATCTCTATTCATTCATTTTCAGGGGCTTCAAAATATCTACCCAGGGGAGCTTCAAAAATGGAAGCCAAGTGGCCAGATTCTAAAAGAACTTTGTTAAAGTCATTGTCATTTTGTAGGTGCATTGGTAATCCCCTGGGCAGTTATTTATTCCTGTATACATATGGTAAATGGACTGATTCTTATATAGCGCTTTTCTACTCTCCTGGAGCACTCAAAGCGCTCTATACAACATGCCACATTCACCCAATTACATCCATTCACACAAGCACTTCCTTCTATGCTTTTAAGTGCTTACTAACATTCACACTCATTCATACCGATGGATGCATCGGAGAGCAACTTGGGGTTAGTATCTTGCCCAAGGATACTTGGCATGCAGACTGGGGGAGCCAGGGATCAAATCACTGACTAGATTGACCTTCTCTACCTCCCAAGCTACAGCTTTTTTTGAGATTAACCATTTTCTTAAAGCCATCATCCATGAAATATGTTGATTTTAGCTAATTTCTCACAGTGTATCTGGAAAGTATTCACAGTGCTTCACTTGTTCCACGTGTTACAGCTTTTTCAAGAATGGATTAAATCATTTTTTTGAATTTATTCCATATTAGAATAATGCTGCAACATGACAAAATGTTAAGCTGTGAGTACTTTCCAGATGCATCGTATGTGGTCCATTAGATCTAAAATATGTAGGACAAAATTAAATCCAGACAAATCAAAGGATCAAATAGTAAAAATGCTGACTAAAGTTTAAAAATATACCTGCTTTTTACTTCAGTCCAAGCTACCAAAGAGAGCTATAAGTTGTCTTTATTTTAAGCTACCCGTGAAGCTGTTTATGGGCTTTGGACAGATGGTGAACATTTTTCTGCACCTATATAGCTCATGAGATGGGTTAATTTGAAATAATAATAATCGTTTTCAACAGGTTGTTTTAACTGGAGAGCAGGTGTTGGTGTAATTTTGCAAAGTGAACTTTACTCCTCTCTCTAATCCATCCATGACCAACTCAACTGTGGAACTGTGGGTGCAATTTAGAGAAAGTCTGCAAGAGAACGAACAAGGCTCTGAGGCTAATTGCAGAAAGGTTGTTTCATTATTTTCATATTTTTGCAGGCAACTCTGTGTAATTAACGTGGTCAGTGCTGAATGTTAGGTAGAGTGATAATAAAATTTGTGCTTGTGTAAGATCTAGTCTAATTTTTATCTTAGCGACTCTTCAGTGGCAGCCGGGAAGCAAAGTAAATGTCAGTGCTTCAGCTGTGGAGGCAGGCTGATGAGGTGATGGAAAAAAAGGTGGATGGTGAGTGAGAGCAATGAGGTGCAGATGTTTCAAAGAATAAATGGCAGATACGATAACTGGTTGTGATAACTGAGTTAAGCCAGTTGGGGACCGACTGGGAAACAACAGTAGAGAAAAGTGGGGTTAATTCTGGCACCTGATGTTCATTCAAATTTAGTCCTTACAAAATGTGAATTCATTTTAGTCAATAAAAACCCAAATCATGTTACTCAGCAACCAAGGCGGCACAAGCAGGAGGAAAAGACCATTAAGTGTTATGCCTCGATGAATTTGCTGCTATTGTGAACTATGGATTGTGACAACATTATTGTTATAATTTTACAATATAATTAATATGGATTGTGAATTTTCATATTCACATTATTATGCTCTTTAATGTAGGACATTAAAATGTAGGAAAACTTTGGCCATGGCGCACAATGCCTACCACCTGCACTGCTTGCCAGGTCTGGCTCTCTGCAATTTTGACCATTTCCCCCAAAAGTGGTAAACGAACTGGTTCTTGTACAGTGCTTTTCTACTTTACCTGAGCACTCAAAGTGCTTTATACAACGTGCCTCATTCATCCATTCATACAAGCACTTTTTTTATGCTTAAGTGCTTTCTATCTAACATTTACACACAGATGGATGCATTGGAGAGCAACTTGGGGTAAGCATCTTGCCCAAGGATATCTGGACAAAGCGAGGTCCATAAAGACATAGAGCCGTGAGTTTGGTGTGGAAGAACTTAACTGGCCAGCACAGAGTCCAGCTCTTAACCCAAAAGAACACCTTTGGGGTGAAATAGAGCGGAGACTGCAAACCAGGCCTTGTCGTTCAACATCAGTGTCTAACCTCACGAATACACTTCTGGAAGAATGGTCAAAAATTCCCATAAACACACTTCTAAACCTTGTGGAAAGCCTTCCCAGAAGACTTGAAGCCCTTATAGCTGCAAAGGGTGGGCCAAAATCATATTAAATCCTATCGATTAAAAATGGAATGCCAGTCAAATTCATATAAGTGTCAAGGCAGACAAGCAATATAGTGTAGTTCAATATCAATAGAAAAATATTTTTTAAATCAGCCTTTGTTTATTGCAGTGTTTTGGGAATCAAGAGGTTTGCTGTATGAGCAACGCAAACCAGGTAGTTGCAGGCTTGTGGTGGTTATAAATCGAATATTAAATGAGTAACTGCTCTCCTCTCAGTTTACCCGGCTCAAGTCATTGTTAATAGGAGATAGATACGCCACTAAAATGGAGACAACTACAGTTTCCTATGAGTACAAAACAGCAGCGTTTTCAGTCACAATAGCTAATGTAGCCAAGAGATGGCAGTAATGTAAAGGCTAGATGCAAACAGGCCAGGAGGTTTATGACAGTGCTGTTTGAGACGAAAGGACAGAGATCACCTTATTTTGGTATATTTTAATTTCAGTCTATTTTCACATTTTGTCCTGAGGGATTGCCACTGCTGAAAGGGAACATAGCAAAATTTAACCCCGTAATGCCAAGTGTATCATATTTGATATAGCGACTTTGATACCTCTACATCATCAATGTGATTTTTTTATTCTGAAAAACCTGACGTATAGAGTCAGACACAGCTTTGCTATTGGGAGCAATAAACTGCACAAAAATGATGGATGTAGCGAAAACGATACAAATTAGTACTCACGTGCAAATTTATATTTAGATTCTTTCTTTCTTTTTTTTAATGTGTCAGAACATTCAATAAACACTCCACTTTCAAAAAAGCTTAATTTTCTGGCAATTATTTCATGGTTCAGGCTTTAAAATCAAGTGCCAACACAGCTCACATAATTAACTCTGATCTTTGCTTTCATAGCTTTCATTAGCCGTAGGCCAGCAGTGGACTTGAACCCAGGCCCCGTCAGCAGTAGGTATGATCACCTGCACAACTAGGTGAGCCATAATGGCACCCGTACAACTTTAAAGAAAGTAACTGTTTCTTTAAAAACTGAGTAACCGTTTCTCCATGCCAAAGGACATTTTCTTTGCCTGCCTTATTCAGGCTTCATCTTCTGTGAGGCTGATACTGACCGTCTCACTCTCAGATACAGATCCCTAAAAGTTATTTATGTATTTGATTAAAAGGTGATAGAAAGACCTTTGTGTCATTTGCAGTATCTTACCTGCAAATTGTGAGTTTAGATTGATATTATTTGACAGCTTCTATTTTACTAGCTAAATTTGAAGACCAGCTTTTGGGATTTTGTCTTGATAGTGCTCAATCTGTTTCTCTGTCCATATTTTCTATCTTTCTGATTTAAGCTGCAACAAGCAATGTGTTGCATGCACACTGTCTCTGACCCTCACGAGCAGACACACATAGGAAGGACAGAACAGACACACACTCACAGTGTCTGACAGGGTCTCAGTGGAGACATCCCTGTCAGTCTGTCAACTCTCGGGGTTTCCAAACAAGCCAAGACAAGCTTTCTTGAAGACAAGATACAAGACAACTCATCACTTTTGGCTAGTCGTCTTTTGGGATGCCAGTCTTATGCAGAAATGTCATGTTCACAAAGAACACAAAGGTGAAAATAAATAAATAAAACAAAGACTGTGGGTCATCATGCTGTCTTAGGACTAATTCATGTTTTCATGAAAATTGACTGATAGGAATTGGTGTGTATTGTGAGACTGCACATGAGGCTTACAGGCAGCCGGCTAATTAGGACTAAACTGTATTAATGCAACAACAACCGTGACCCCTGCTGAGCCTTGTTCTTAAATGTACACACACACACACACACATGCAGAGTATGACCTCATTATTGATGCTCTTCCTGGTTAAGATACTCTCACGGTCTCTGCTACTCTGGACTTCACTGAATAAAAAAACCCACACAGATATAGTGACCAATTATTGTGAAAAACTCAACACCCTGTTATTTCTGCTTCAAGGGCTCAGTAATCATGGGCAGTTATGTTGATTTTTTTCCCTGACACTAATCACTGCTGTTTTTTAATGGGATGAAATATAGTGGTTTTCTAAAGATGGGTATTTGAGAATCCCAACAATGTATCAGCAACACAAAGTTCCACATATTGTGGGAGTCAGTTCATTAAATTATAAAATACTGTCTATGATAATTGTTTAACTCACACATAAAGCTAGCCAATATAGTCACTTGAAAAAGACACTTTCTGTAGATTTCAAATAACTGGGTAAAGGTGGGATCATTTTACCCATCAATCTACTCCCAATGCACCATAATGGTGCATCATAAAATGCACCAGATTCAGTTCAATAAGTTTATTGTCATATACACTGCAAAGCACAAGTGGTTATGCAGAGCAATGAAATTCTTACTTTGCAGGTTCCCTTCACACAACTAAATAAACAACTAACTAAAATAAAGAATAAACTTAACTCTGAGCATAGAGAATAATAAATAAAGTAAAACAAGTGCTTATATAGCATGCTGGAAGTGGCAGTTCACATTAAGCTACAGAGCAGTGTTCCAGAGTGCTGAGGTGCATAGAGTGTAAAATTCCACAACACTGCTTACTCAATAACTACAGAGTTCCAAACCTCCTCTGACATTAACATCAGCACAAATGTGTGCCGGGAGCTTCATGGCATGGGTTTTCATGGCTGAACAACTCCTGTTGGTCTATTGTGTAGGTGGTCGAAACGTGCCTCAGGGCCACCATCATCGTTCCTGTGCCAAAGAAATCCCCAGTGTCCTGCCTCAATGACTACCATCCTGTTGCACTCACACCTGTCATGATGAAGTGCTTCGAGAGGCACATTAAGACCCGGCTGCTACTGCAGGGTTTTATATTTGATATTCACAATTTGGAAATGAATTAGATATTTGTAGTTCACTTTAGGTAAAAGTAAATTAGATAAAAAGCAGCTGGTTTACAGAGTCTCACACACTAAGAGGAGACAAAGACATTCCTCTGACTGCAGGGGGTCATAAATTAGGAGGTCTTCTCTGTCAAACCTGTTGCTGAGCAGAAACAAAGAGATCTTTACTCTCAGTGGAAAATTACCAGGAGACCAAGGTGTTCTTAGTGTGTGATCTGATTGGTGCGCTCTAATCGGAAATGACGTTTCAGGCTATCGGCGGGAATCACGGAGGCGCACACACAGACAATTTGTAGGCACACATCCATACACACAAATGGAGCTGCATTGAAGATTTATAGCTGGGCTCACCATATAAAACTTTTCCGAGACAAAGGAAACTCTGAGACTGCCTACAGACTGCATGTAAGGCAGAGCTCCCATTCTGGAAGTGTCCTTTAAAGGTATGTGTGTGAAATAAAGTTAAAAAAGCATGGTGACGACCATGTGTCAAAAAGGGGGATGTTTGGGGACTTTACTTTTAACATTATAGGTGCAGTGGCAGAAGAGCCTAGGAGGTCCTGGCAGGTTCTCGAGGAAAAGGGAGGAATCGCCTGAGACCCCAAACACAGATCCCAGCCAAGGGGCAGAATAATCCCCTGGTCTGTGCC
>VVHJ01032937.1:0-15645 GCA_015107715.1 Tylochromis polylepis | reverse complement strand
TCTGCTCTATGTTGGTACAGGGCATTGAAGATGATAACAGTGGGTGGATTATATTCTTAAACTTAGTTACAGCGCTTTCAGAGAGACATCTACTGTGATAAAGTCTACTCTCCACTGCTGTTAAATCAATTGTTGTAAATGTAAATGTAATCAGGAAATGATCAGACAGGAGAGGGTTTTCAGGAAACACTGTTAAATGTTCAGTTTCTATGCCATAAGTTAAAACAAGATCTAGAGTGTGATTAAAGTGGTGGGTGGGTTCTTTTACATTTTGAGAGAAGCCAATTGAGTCTAATAACAGATTAAATGCCATGTTGAGGCTGTCATTTTTAGCATCTACATGGATGTTAAAATCACCCACAATAATTGTTTTATCTGAGTTGAGCACTAAATCAGATAAAAGGTCTGAGAAATCAGGCAGAAACTCCGTGTAAGGCCCAGGTGATAACTAATAACTGTTTATTCCCTCCCACCTATCAGCACCTGGAGTTTTTCCACATATAATTAAATAAATAAATACTGCAGGTTGGACAACTGTTTGTGGGACATGTACAAGTTGTTGGATTTGGAGTGTCCCCTTCACAGCGCCAAAGTTTTGAATCAGAGTATTACAATAAATCGCAAAGGTGATATACTAAGATTAGCGGCAGACAACTTGAGTAAGCAGGCAGGACTGTTCGTTACCGCCATGACTGTTAAGCTTCCTGCGTCACTCCTATAGCAGCGTTTCACTGACCATATTAATCATTAGAAATATTTAGAACAAAACGCCCAAATATTTCTGGCAGAAATACACACACACATACATATTGTTGTGCAATCAGAGCACGTTTAAATTCAATTTCAATTTTGCATTTCATATAAGAAAATAAAATAATAAATAATAATAAAATAAACAATAAATAAATAATATAATAATCGTTTTATGCTTTCATGTTCAGAAAGTCAGTAGTAATCACAGAATGCAAGCATCACTTTCTGGCTGGCTTGTTCAGTGCAAGCAACCTGTATTTTATTTGCTGCAAACATATATCTAGCTATGATTCTGTCATAATTATAGAATCCCTGAACAAATTTAAAAGGTATAAATATATAGTTTAGCAAGCTGTCTTGATAAACAAGACATTACCACTGGCTTTCCTAAATGCCATTTAGGGGCGTTACTGCTCATCATCACTACTCATCCATGTCACAGGCGTGGGATATCATTACGGTCATCTATCAGCTGGAAATTGGTCAGGATTCCATCACGGTCCTGTCAGGGATGAGGCGGCCATTTTAAGTGGCTGTATCTATAAGTACTTAAACAGTACTTACTCTTTCCATGTCCCCTAAAATAAAATGATACACTAGACAATTACTCATTAGTTCATGGTTATTTAAGAAATACTTCAGTTTTTCTGCTGTTACTGTATCAACTCAAGTAAAGTGATGCATCTGACTTTAGTAGTTATACTAGTGCCTCATTGTTTTAGGATTATTTAACCATTACCTACCATTTCTGACTTTGAGTTGAAGTGAGTCAGTCTTTAGGAGCTAACCAACTTTAATGTGCCTCTTATTGTAAAGCTTTGCAACAGCTAGCCACTGAGCACTGATTATAATTTCATTAATTTATTTAACTCTAAACCATTTATTAATCATAATTTTATGGTTTCTGTGTACTTTTGGATCACATCTAAATCAAATCCAAATCAAGGCTTTGAGGTGTTCTATCTAAATTAAAAAAATGTCATAAATATCATGAATACTGTACACTTTGTATCCATGACTCTTACGGGTGTCCTTCTCATCACAATTAAATAAATGCATGAAAAGCCTTTAGAAGATGTGGTAAAACTTACACAGAAATATTAAAAATCAACTAAACAAATGGATAAGGGTAGTTATTGCAACAATTAAAATTTACTTTGAAATAGGTATGCTTAAATAAAAACACAAACAAATTTTTTTTTAGATATTCGTAACAGAAATTGGTCTATTTCTTTAATAATGACAAAAGCCAAGTGAAAGCATATTCTCCAAAAAACAAAACCAGACCCTTAAAGCATAAACTAAAAAAGGAATGTAGCAAAACATAATAATTTTATGGTTCCAAGGAAGGAAATATAGATAAGTTCTGAAGCGATGCTTATGTGTAGAAAGGTCTAGACAAGTTTGTTTTTTCTCCATTTTATCTTGGTGCTAGCTGCTGAAACCGAAAATGTGCATTAGATTATGGTGACTTTGTGAATTCATGTAATGTTATTAATTCATGACATTATTAGTATTCATGAAAGCTTCTTGCCCTCAACTGTCAAGTCAACTTGAATCTGCAGGGAGCTTATAATGGCTGCATTGCATACTTGTATGAATATGACTGTAGGCCACTCAGCTGGTGAACGAGCCAGTGATTCTAAAACTTGAATGAGGGGCTGATGCTAATCAGCTAAGTACACAAATATGGTTTCAGTGCAGCGCTGCAGCTAAATTAATCAAATGTAGTTGAATATGGAAAGCAGCTCATTTAGAAACACTGCATTAAAGTATATTTTGGTATACGGCCAATTTCAGCTTTACTGGTAGGATTGGTTAGTCTGTTGCTGGTGGATTTTCAGTTGAGCCATTGTTGAATAATATAGTTGTTGGATAATAAGAAACAACAATTCTTTTTGTTTTGAGTCATACATTGTCGTACTAATGTAGATTTCTAAAATATCCTAAAATTACTTTAAGGGTAGTAGTATTCATCCAATACATATATACAGCTTAAATATAGCATTTGAAAATATAATTTTTCCCCAAATACTCTTATAATGCCTCTAATAAGCCATTTTTTCTAATTCCTCACATAACATTTTATGATCATTTCAGGTATGGTGGAACTTGTGCAATACGTTATTTCATCAATAAAAATATTATAAGCAATATTTGGATCTTTGCAACTGAAGACTGAGCTTTAGCGTTAAGATATTGAGATAGTTTTAACATTTTTTTTTATTCAGTATTTTCATTTTTATTTTTGGATGTGAATCTTTGAAATAAGATGAGTGAGAAGTACTACTGCTGCTACTGGGAAAATCTGAAATATCAGCTTGCTAAATTCTGTTTTTTTAGTAAATATGTTTATAGTAGGGGGAAAAGGATTAAGCGTAAAGAATATTTAAAATTTTCATTTTTGCACTAACGTCGTTCAGTGTGTCAATATTAAAGTGCCCAAGAATGAAGCAAATTTCTCTTTGTCTCCCAATTTGCTTGCTGTCTTGTCTTTGAGTTCATCCAGTTTAGTGTGGAAAATATTGACATCAGTCTGAAGGTTGGTAAATCACCCCTACTATTATTTTTTTCCCTTTATTTACATTTCTGTTGATTAATAAAGAGACTGAGTATCATTAATAATGAAGTCATATACAGTCACATATAGACACACCACGTGGTCTGCTAAGTCTAATTCTAAAAAGGTGTATATTCTATCAGAGTGAGAATATGCACATAATGATCTGTTGTTAATCCAGCTAATCACATCAAAACTCATGAATAGGGACAATAGGTCATGACGATGATGCTTGATGTGTGTTTATATGGAGCAAAGAAGGTAAATGGCTGTTATTAATTTTATGTTTTCATTTCTCCAGTGCATAACTCTTACAGTTTAACTTCACATTGACATTGATGAAAGCAATGCTGTTCAAGCACCTGACTTTTTTTTCTCACAAATTATATCATTCAGGTCTTTACAAAACATAGTATGATATAGGACCATAATACTAAGCACCCTGTTTACTAGTCCTAACAGCTAAAACCCACTGATAAACTAATATATTTAAAATAAACAGAAATGAAAGAAAGAAAAAAGAAAGTCCAGTACCAGGGAAAGAGAGCATCAGCACCCATGTGAGATCGTACCAGCAACAATAAATAAATAACATCTTGTGATCCAAAACTTTTCTGGGCTCTCTGCTCTGGGTAAATTATTTATAAATATAAAACTGATTGGCGAGGTATAGCTGTCTCTATCCTGAGATCCTGTAACTGCAAACTGCAGACAGGTGATCAAGTTTCAGTTTGTTGTTAACATGTTGATTTGAATTTGTTAACAGCTAGCTGCAGACTTGTCCTTGTATTTTTTTGTGTGGGTCATCCAGTTGTTTCATCCTTTTAGTTGTTAACTTTTCCAGAATGTGCATCTTTGCTATTTATCCCGTGAATAATTTCTTTGCTTTGTAGACCTTTTCCCCAGTGTTATATTGAGCAAACTTGACTATGATTCCCCTTGGTCTGTCTGTGTTATCATCAATTTTAGAGTGCTGCACTTCTATGGTTGGACTTTTTTTGTTTTTTGCCTGTTATCACTTATATCACTAATCTTTTCTGTTTTCACCATCTTTATTTGGTTTACCAAATGATGCCTCCACATCATCATACTTTTTTTGCATGTCGTTGACGTTATCGACCGTGTTTTGAAATTTATACCTTAGTGAGTCGGTGATGGACTCAATAATAGCCTTCTTGATGAGTTCATTCAGTTCAATATCATGCTCATTTTGCAAAGGAAATCACACATCAATCTTCTTCCTTTAAGTATCTTTGATATCAACTCTGGGGACTGTTTCTGCACAGATTCATCCAGCAGAACTTTAACCCCGCTTTTCCTGGCATTGTTTGCTTGATAGTAGTATTATGGTGGACGCCACAGTTTATAGTCGCTGGACTGATGTTCCTGTGTCATAACCAAATAAGGCAATAAGTTTGTTAAAATGTGCTGAGTTATACAACGGAAACAAGATAGTAGACAATCACATATTAGCAGCACCTGTCCCATCTTGATGAACCTCTCTGTATATACGTGAAGTTCCTAAAAAATGTGTCAGTGAATATAAGAGAGGGAAAAGAGATTTATATTTGCAGAAGTGTAAAGGGAGGCATGAGGAGCACCGCTTATTACAAGCCCACCACTCCAACAATAGATGGCCATGAAGCCAACCAAAACCAGAGAAGGAAAACAAGGAGGAAAAGTCCAAAAACCATAACAGAAGAGTAGTTTAGGGTATCATGGCATGAACTAAGCCAGTCAGGAGGGCAAATGGGGGGACCAGCAAAGAAGGCAAAATGATTCTGGATGCTGACCTGGTGGTCAACAGGAGCTGGATGCTTGTGGCAAGGATGGCGCTTCTCAGGATCCAGAGAAAAAAGAAAGAAGTCTGAGCCCCTCTGGAGGTTGGATTGGAGGCCACCAACAAAGAAGACCCTGTAGAGGCCGACAACAAAGACCCTCCTGTGGCTTAGCAGGAGGGCTGTGGCTGCACTGGAGCTCATCATGCTCATGTGGTCAAGGACCCACTGGCTCATGCAACACAGGACCCTCTGGCTCGTCCCCTGGCTCAGGTAACATGGAAACCTGTGGCTCACACTGAGGATACTCAGCAGGTTCTGGTTGCACAGGATGCACTGGATATGTAGACTCGGGATGCTCAGGATACGGTGGAAACACATTCCTCAGCAAGAACGTCTATGCCAAACAGTTCATACTTTCAATTGTTTCTTTGCTGGGTGACTGTGTGTTCTAGGGTTGTTATGAAAGGTTAAGCCAGGAGCCATAGCCACAATGAAATGAAATCATCCAAGATCTCTAACTGTATCACCGTCTTGTAATGACTCCAGCCTTCGTTCACATACATAGAGAGTCTCTTAAGTTGAGCTAAATCTTCCTCAGACTCACACACACACTCACTGGTTAGCCGTCACCAATTTGTCGGCCTGTATCTGGAAGTCCCACAGGATCTTAGCTTGGTCATTCTCAACCACCCTAGGTGGCGTGTCCCATTTGACCTCGGGACCTCCAGGCACAGATGTTTCTGTATACTATGTCCGCCACTTCGTTATGCCGTTCCATGTATGCCCTGCCTGCTAGCATCTTGCACCCTGCTGTTATGTGCTGGATTGTCTCAGGGGCATCTTTACACAGCCTGCACCTGGGGTCTTGCCTGGTGTGGTAGACCCCTGCTTCTATTGATCTTGTGCTGAGAGCTTGTTCCAGTGCTGCCATGATTAGTGACTCTGCTGTCTTTCAGTGCAGCTTTGTCCAGCCACTGGTAGGATTTCTGGATGTCAGCCACTATTCAACATTGCTATCAATACATTTTTCAAAAAATGCCTCTCTGTACAAAATGGGTTTAAAAACATAAACAACTGTGGGATACTGTTTGTCCTGCAGTTGATGGTGACAAGTGCTATTGGCTTGAAGTTGGCCTCTAGTGCTGTTCCCCTCATCCACAGTTCCTGATGAAGACTCTTAAGGTCCTGTTGATCTTGTACAGTTCTAGACCTCTCAGGATCTATATGTGGGGTATTGAGTCATAGGCGGTGCACAGGTTGGTCAGTCTGGTCTTACAGTCTTGGGCAACTGCTCAATCTACCAGGAGCTGGTGTTTCACTCCTCTGATATTCCTGCCAATTCCTTCCTAGCTGCTATGATGCCTAATAGGAGTTCCCGTGTGGATGATATCTCCCCCTTGACCTGATGTCCTGGCTCCCCCCTTGCAGTAGCATTTGTGTTGTATCTCATCGAACTCCAGTTGTGATAAGAGTTCCTTCTTCCAAATGTTGGAACACTGAGCTATAAATTGTTTCACCGTCAGTCTGGATGTTGGATATTAAAGATTCCATAGGTCCCACATCCTCTTCCTGTAACGCCTTCCACTCGGGTTTCATGCATAGTAGCATTCCAACAGCGCCCTGTTCTCATCTCTTGCTCACTTATGCCTTGTTGTTTCAGTAGCCCACTTCTCATGAGTGTGTCCTGGATCCTCAACACCTGACACGGACCTTGTTACCTTGTCTCTCTCGCTCATATCTGAGGTAGGCTTAGCCAGAATAGGGGGGGTCTAGTCTAGGGACCCTTACTGGATACAGATGCCCTGCTCGGTGTATATATATATAAGAGCGTAGTTCTGGGAACAGCAAAGAAGAGCTTGAAGGATAAAGACCGCCCCACAGGGTGAGTGGGGAATTTGTAATACATATACATATATATGAGCAATAATGATAAGGGAGATGTTATTATAACTCCACTCTGGCATTAGCATGTCCCCCCATCTGGTTAAATTTTTTTCTGCAGAATACATTTTTAAAAATATGTATATTTTATTAACCTTTTTAAAAACATTTTTTATATATTTAATTGAAAATAATGCCTGCACAGTTCAGTCCAACTCAAAAAATGCAAGGTTCAGCAGAAAAGCAGCAGTCGTAGTGTTGAAGGCTGGATTTTTCCATCATTACCAGAAACTCCATTAAAGCTGTGAGAAGAACTAAGGAGTTACCCAAAAATTGCTGAGTGTGTCCGTTTTATCTATGTATATATTTTCAGAACTCACAAGTTTGCATGTCTATGGTGTCTACAGATAAAGATACACTTAAACACAACCACAAGAAAAAAATCTCTTTTATCAGTTTTAATAAATATATAATATCGTTAGTGAGTTTTCCAGTACAGTGCTGTACTACAACAATGTGATCAGTATAATGAACTGCATTTGGCAGTGGTGATGTAGCTCTTTGCTATATATCCTTTTGCATATCCATATCTATTTGTGTTTGTGTTAAAGCCAATACACACCTTTTAGTCCCACTATTGCATCATGCAAAACATCAAGGGACAGTCGCCTACATACTGAATGCTGAGTGTTTTAATCGCCTACTCACTTTGTTTCATTTAGTCCAAATGACTGGTTTTGGCTCTTGTAATGTTACTGTTGAAGACACTGAACAGTAGAACTACAGAGGGGCACACATGGTCTGGGAGTATGGCTCACATTATCTACAAGATTTTTGCCTCTTTCCCTCTCTTATCTGCCACTCGCAGAACATCGGTGTGAAAGTGACCATGATATAAGTTGGTGCAGGAATAAAAAAAAGTGAAGGCTCTTCTTGATGAGGATTGAGTGGAGCTGTACAATGCATCTCCCCAAATCAGATTGAAAAAAGAAAATCTTTCTTGGTTAGAAAAGTGAAGTGAAGTAAGTCTTCTTCTTACTCTAAGTGGCCAAAATGCCAATTGGCTACTTAGCTTACCTCTAAGTTCTTTCAGCATCATAAATCTTCTTTGTCATTGGACTTGGGCACTGCGGTTGTCAGAAAAGGTCTACCACTACTGCATTGTATCTCAATATGGATCATATTTAACCTCCAAAGGTGCCTCTGTGCTTGTTTGCTAAAGGCATTTTGATTCTGAAATTAATGAAATGAAATAGCTAAACACGATGAACTGATAACTAACAGTTATGGAGTATATCTTTATGCCTTTAACAGTGAGCAAGTGAATCAAGATAAACTGTCTATGAACCAAAAGTTCAGTTTGGGGAGTTACATAATACAGGATGAATCCCTGGATCTCTGGATTGTACTAACCCTCATTACCTTTTTTGGCTGCCCATGACACAGGGGTGTGGAGGTTTGTATGGTTTCCTCATAGCAAGAAGGTCCTTTGTTTTCTCTTGGTAATCTGGCTTCCTCCACAGTCCAAAAGTGTGAGTGGGTTAGGTTAATTGGGTACTCTAAATTGGAGAGCATCAATTTTTGTCTCTTTGTGTCAGCACTGTGCAGAGTACCCCCCTCTCCTCCTCTTTGCCCCATGACAGCTGGAATAGGTTCTAGTCCTTGTATGACCCTCAAACTGGATGGATGGATGGATTGGACCATGTACATGAATAATATATGTTTTGACAGTTTATGAAAAGCACCACTCTATGACCAACCTGAAATTTTAAAACGGTAAACCAATAATCCTTCTGCATTAATAATCTTGGATAGAAAAAAAATCAGCAGTCATATTGTTGGGATAAATGAACACTGCAGCCTTTAGGGGTCACTGTTGGTTCCAGATTTGTCATCAGACTTGATTGTGAGACAGGGCACATTTATTCAACACTTCCTTTAATTTTCCTTTACATGTATAATACATTATTTTTCATTGTCCCATCATAGCAATAATAGTCCCATTTCTATTCATCTTTGTAATTAAAATCAAACCAAATCAAACAGTCTTTGTCCTCTCGCTCTCGTTTTGATGTTAAATCTGACTTTCATTCCATTAAAGTAGTTTTATTACTTTGACTTTCTCTGGTCAAACTAGCAAGAACAATGAACACGGACAAAGTTTGATTTCCTTGTAATTTCATGACTTGATTCTAGATTTTTAGAGGTGAGACAAAGGTCATGCAGAGCAGCATACTCAGTAAGGACTGCAGCTGCAATGCTACATAAAGTATAAAATGATCCAAACCACGTCGACTGTACAATAACAACTAAAACATTAAGTCCACGCATACCTGCGAACAAGTGAGCATATTAACTCTGCCTCTTTCCACCAACCTCCCTCTCTCACACCAGCAAAACACACTTTCCTGTCCACTAACTAATGCATGATTTGAGGGCCGCTCCACTCCCTCTTCATCATTAATGCTCATCTGATGTCTGATGCTCAGTGACTGATCAATCCCAGTGCTTCAGAGACTCCACAGATGTGTCTGATTAGTAGAGACGCACATTCGCACATTCACACTCTGTGATTGACATTTTACTGAGGCTAATGAAGGAGACATCTCAGTGGCAGGGACTAATAAACTCATTGACAAGGGTAGCAGGATGAGTTATTTAACACCTTTGATCTTTCCAACAGGGGCCAACAGCCCTGCAGGATCATGGCGATGATTATTTTGGATACACATTGAGTTCACTTTGAAGCCTAAACACAACATTGCACTGTTTCCCAGAAATGAAGGAATACCAGTTAATTTATGCATACAAGAAAAGAAGCATTTATCACAGTTTATCACAGCATGCATCTGTGTTTTGTAGTTTTATCGATCAGACACTGAAAATACTAAGGAGAAGACAAGTTTCTAACTTCTAAATATGCACATTTTTTGACTCACTCTTCACCAGTGCTAGATTACTAAGTGTAACCATTTTGATATTGAAAAAACAAGCGGTCTGAGTCAAGCTTAAAGAGTATTTACATAAATAAAGTTGCGTTCAATCAAATTACCACAAATTAAGATACGAAGCATAGTTTTCGGGGTCTAGTAACGGGTATGGTAAGATGGCAGAGTAAATGTGGGAGGTATGTGGGGTCAGTGGACAAAGAAATGATGTGACTGAGCCATGGTTTCCAGTGCTTTTATTCAGTTTTCCTCATTATACATCATAACTTGCCATTCCATCTACTGTATTGTAATGTGTGGAAGTATCGACACCTTGATAACTCTTCTCAACTCACAATGAGTGACAGAGGCAGGCAAGAACACAAGTTACGCAAGTGCGTAAGCTTTTTTTTTTTTTTAAAGTTTTTTAGGGGGAGTCTATATTTTTAAAGTGATTTTTTAATATTTAATGCTGTGGTGGATGCACAGAGAAGTAGAATTGAGAGAACTTCACTGACCTGGTTAAACTCAGGAGAGGAAAAGGAGTACAAGAGAGAAAAGCTGAGGTAGTAGGAGGAGCATGGGTATTAAATATGAGTAGCCTCCTTGCAGTTTCACCTCCTCTTATTCTGTCTATCCATGAATCCATTTCATATTCAGTCTAGCATACTGCTCTTACTTGACCACCCCTAAATACCTGATGCATAATTCACCTCCCAACCTCCTTCACATGCACACCCACTTACATTAAAAATTACAGTACTGTGCAAAAGTTTTGGGGCTCAGTGAATGACTCAGTGTTGTTTCTTAACAAATCACACAACTTAACAAAAAGAAAAAGTTTAAATTGTACCTTTAGGAACTTTGTTACTTGCAGCTTGTTGCAGAACCACATCATTAATTCTGATTTATTTATTTAATCTACAAAGAAATGCAAAAGATGACACAGTTTGACAGTATGAAATAAATTTTTGCACAACAAGATGATTCCTGAAGAGCTATTAGAATCCTGGTATATCTCACTGTGTCCTTAAAGAAACTGAGGAAAGTGGAGGACAAAAGAAGTGGCAGAGTAAAAAAATATCTAATATCAGGAAAATATCAGGAAAAACGGCAAACATCCAGCCCTTCAAGTTGTTGAAGCCGTTTCAGAAGTGGAAGAGTGGCTGTCATTCTACCCAAGGATGGGAAACAAGGAGAAAGCCTGAGCAATGGCAAATTACACAAGAAGTGGGTTAAAATTAGTGGTAACAGGTTTTAAGGGGTGATGAATCGAAATATTCATGTTTTTTTGTTCCAATCATTTTCATTATGTATGATGGGGGTCTGGGGAGAATGAGTGTGTACAGACATCTGTAAAACATGGTGGAGGCTCTGTCATGGTTTGGGGCTATAGTTCAGCCAGTGTTGTTGGGGAGCTTGTCAAAATCAATAGATTTATGAACACAAAAACATAGAGTGAGATTTTGCTCCAACAACATCTGGAAAGCATCTGATTGGCAACATCTTTATTTAACAGCATGATGATGATCCCAAACACACTGCTAATGCAGTAAAAGCACACTTAGATAGAACAAATGCAAAATGGAAAATGTCAGTCATGGCTTGGCCTTTCCAGAGCTCAGACCTCAACATTATTAAACCAGTAAATGCAGCCAACATCCAAAGAATAGCTTTGGAACGTCCCTGAAGAACTATGCCTGAATACTACTTTAAAAAACTACTAGAAAGCTAGTAGCCTAAAAGATTTCAGGCTGTGTTGAAGAATAAAGGTGATCATAACAAATATTGAATTTCAAGCTTTTAGCAATGCACAAACTATTTTTAACCCTATTTACTGTATTTCCAGTAAATCCCTGCATCTATTTCCAATTCTAAATATAAAGAAATTAGGATTGGCGCAAGACTTTTGCACACTACTGTAACTGCCTTTAAACTCTGTGATGAAAATAGGGAAATTTTTTTCTGATATATGCACAACATGCTGTTTGACTTTGTTAATCAAAAGTCATTAGTCCATGAGCAATGATTAGCCAAGTTAGTCAACATTTCTAAGCTATCTAGCTAGTGTTGCTCACTGCAGATGCTGGTAGCATCTTGACAGAGAGAATAAGCATTACATCCATTGGATTTTTCATTGGAAATTCATCCCAAGTTCATGTAGACAACACTGTGAAGGTCTAATTTTTTTTAAGTTGCAGTTCAATCCATTCAGTCACTGATGTAATTCCAATATGTACCTTGAAGAACTGTAAAAATAAATAGATAATATTTTTATTCTTGCAGAAGCCTTTTGTTTTGCTTGTATAATACATTATATCACACTTCATGTAAAGTGTGACTGAAGTGTGTGTCTGCCGTGCTAAATATGCAATGAGAACAACAAATGTCACACGAACAATGAGAGCGTATATTGTAATATGTTGTCATAAGTCTACTAAGTGAGATGGAGAGCTGCTGATGCACAGAGGAAATGGCTGAAGATAAAGAGAGCGCGAAAGCAGAGGGAGGCTGGAAAGGGCGAGAAAAAGAGTGAAAGAGAGGGCAGATCAAAGCTGCTTTTCTCGCTTTCTGCTGCTCTTGATTCCGAGCAGCAGGGGGTTGTGTGATGCGAGCTGCTTCATCCAGAGTCGTAGCTCCCTGGCTTTGGTGTCGTTCAGGGAGATTCACTGTCCCCCTGGGCTGTATACATGCCAGCTAGGCAACGAGGCAGCCTGCACAACCAGGCCACGCAAGGGAGGGGGAAAAAAAAAGTTTCTTATCCTATCACACTTGCTCTTTCACATGTTCAAGTTCACTGCTGTCTCGAATAGTTTATCTTTCCCATCTGTACTCCTTTCTTTTCTTGCTCTCTTCCCTGTGTGAACTTTATCTTGAAATCAATGTTTTCTCTTTTTTCTTATCAGAAGAATTTTTTGTCCTCCAAGGACAAGTGCAGAGCACACTTGCAAAACTTTATTCTCAGCCTGACAGTTTGTAGCACAGTGGAGGTGGTAACGTTTCTTATAAAACTTTTTAGGTATGTGTGTGTGTGTGTGTGTGTGTGTGTGTGTGTGTGTGTGCATGTGGGGTGATTAAAGCAAGTTTCACTTATATGCTTCGCTGAGCTCTTCTGTTCTTTTTCCCCACTCTTCCTTGTCTTTTATTCTCCCCTCTTTTTCTCTTGATGCTACATTGTACAGAAGGCCATGAAACAGAAGGTTTTTTTATTATGTTCTTCAAAAAGAGCAATTGGGGGCAGCCAACAAAAGGGGCTTCTAATAAGCTGCCTACATATCACAGCAGAGGGTGAATCCCATGTTGTGTTGGCAGAATGATTAAAAGTTACCTGTGCCAAATGATTACTGTAGCGGTGCCCCGGGTTCAGCCGAGCTGAATGCGAGACGGCCTTTTACTTAGCCGGCACTGTTTAATTAAAACACAGTCAAATGAGATTTTGCCACAATAAGGAATGATAATGGGTCAGCTAACTGATAGGGAAAGCTTTATCTGTTCTCATTAACCACTCCCTTGATAGTATTCATGTAATGGAGGAGTCCATCACCCCATCTCATTTGGGAGGAAGGGAAGGAAGGAGCAGAGGAGTGGAACAAGATGGTAGACAGAATGTAGGATGCTGGAAATAATACAATTAGGAAAATGCTAACACTTTGAGAGTTATGATCCCTGTAGGCCAACACCATGGGATGCAGTGCACCAGTTTGGTACCGAATGGATCACCAGAGCTTTAACTGCTGCCATGTATTTAGCTGGAAATCCAACCTGCTGACACTAATAAGCCCCAGAGATGTGTCATGCTATAAGGAGTAAAACTGCCCTAAAACAGTCACATATTTACTGATGTGACTTTTGGTTTAATGATTTGATGACAAGCAGTTCACATCAACACATCGGCACCAGAGCAGGAACTAGCATGCCATATACATAGTAAGCAGGGTGACGGCGTGCTTGAGCACGATTGCTCCCTCTCACACATTGCACTTAACACACGTTTTTGAAAAGGCCTTTAGCAGAGCATGGGTTTCATGATTTTATGCATTTAGTGGCCTTAATGGGAAATGGGATGACACACTGTCTTCTCACATATTTGTCAATTGCTTAATAAAGCAATTTTTAAGGAAGCTGTCATTAGGGAAGTATTGGAGTCTTGTGCTGGGCCATTGATAGGAAAAATATTTTGTACTGTGCCTCCAACTTTGGCCCTGAGTGACCTCACTAGTTAAAAAACTGGACTGACTAGGGGTCAAATGTGCTCAGGCAGAGTAAAGATAGCCTTACGTGACTACACCCTAAGTTTCCACATACAGATTGTATATAAATGTGGGATGTATCCCCCCTGTTAGTGGAGCCTCAAATTTAGTGTTTGTTGCCATCTTAGCTTTTTAAAATCAGTCTTCATGAGCACAGTCTGGATGAGAGAAAAAGCACATGGCTGGGCTAATGACTTTATTCAACTTTATTTATTACAAAGTCTCATGCTTTTCATGTGCTGATATAAGTGAAACTAGGGACTGAGTCCATCTTTTACACAACTGGAAGTTTATTTTTGCAATCACAGGAGTTACACTGTTGCCATTAAAAAGAATGCAGATTTAACCTGTCCCAGCCATTCATTTTTATTGAATTTTCCCCTTTATAACATGCCCAAATGGAAAAGATAATAAGAGAAGAACTAGATGGCCAAAAAGCACGTATGTGCAGTTTCTAAAAATATGTTTCGTATGTTGCTACTAAACAAGCTAAGCTAACTCTCCTCAAATGTCATCGTTAAAACAAAATAAATGTTTCTGGGGCCTTGACTGCTTTCAGTAATATCTGTGTCACAATAACCTCTTGCCAGTACTATGAAAATTTCCACATACTGTACATTCCTCAACTTGTTATCCAAAGTAGTGAGAAATTTCAGATCTCAATGGCTAACATTGTGTGAGATATTCACTTTTAAATTTGTGTCATCACTGGTGTCATTCCCTGTCTCTTTTGTCTGTCTCTTTTTGCTTTAAATCACTCTTCTAATACTGACAAACATGCTGAGGCTTTTTGGTGACTATAAAACAACCATTTGAAACATTCAGGTGTGAGTCAGTGGTTGGTAACTACTCTGCTAATTATGCAAGCATCCACTGCAAATGTGGGAATTGCCCACAATAAATGCTTGTATATCTAAGCTGAAATCCCACCAAACTACCTATGCTTACTACTGTCCGAAACTGAGAATGAGTGCTATCATGTGTCCGGGAATAAGACAACCCGAACGCTTCTTCAGCAAATGCACGCTACAGGAAAAACCACACTGCAGTCTCTTATACTTTTTACTTGCAAGGACGGACACTTAGTGCTCGTGTGCGCACTTAGAGTGACTCGCGCCAAGTGTCTGTCCTCTTCCTTTATTTATAGTTGAAGCATACAAAAACAAGTATATGATGACACATAGAAAAGCAGAAGCATGTCACACAACATGGTTACGCAGCTATACATTTACTGGCAGAATCCTGCCCTTTGTCACACTTTAGAAGGAAGTTCTTCTGGTTTCAGAACTAGAGTTGAAACTTCAGCGGTTTCATAACTGCTTTGCACTTACAATCATAAACGGCCAAAAGCATGAACATAGGTTACATGTTTCGCAAGCGCAGACAAAGTACATCTGTAACTTTCCATTGAGCACATGTAAGAGTCAAAAGGTTATATGTTTTAAGTGCAGACAAAAGCACAAAGTTATAATTTCTCACTAACATTCCCTCCT
>VVHJ01032936.1:0-10679 GCA_015107715.1 Tylochromis polylepis | reverse complement strand
TTAACAAGATAATCGACCTCTGTTGGAGTAGCGTTCAGATAGCTGCTCTGCTCTATGTTGGTACAGGGCATTGAAGATGATAACAGTGGGTGGATTATATTCTTAAACTTAGTTACAGCGCTTTCAGAGAGACATCTACTGTGATAAAGTCTACTCTCCACTGCTTTGTAATCAATTGTTGTAAATGTAAATGTAATCAGGAAATGATCAGACAGGAGAGGGTTTTCAGGAACCACTATTAAATGTTCAGATTCTATGCAATAAGTTAAAACAAGATCTAGAGTGTGTTTAAAGTGGTGGGTGGGTTCTTTTACATTTTGAGAGAAGCCAATTGAGTCTAGTAACAGATTAAATGCCATGTTGAGGCTGCAGTGAGATCAAAGGGCAGTGCCAGGGAGGTTGGAGGGACAGGTGGACATGATCAAGCTAATGAGGTTTCTCCCTTTTTATAGTGAGGTTGGCGACCAGACAGGAGAGTGTGAGACAGCTGGAAAGCTAGTGGACCTATGTGCCGAACCAGGAGAACAGTATATGAGTGTAAAATCAAAGCAGACCATTAAGCAACAAAGGAACAGTGTGTAGGATCACGGTCCTTTCTACAAAGACTTTAAAGAACTCTAAAGAATAGATCAAAATATGTCCACGTACACTTTTCAAGATGGATTTATACTCCCACAAATTTATCCATCTGGGTACACTTTTCGGTCAAATAGAGGGTAGATGGGGAATTTCAGCCAGGCTACAACCAGTCTGTGGGCCAAGAGTGCCCCACAGACTGGTTGTAGGACATACTTTGCCCACTGCCTCCATCTGACACCAGAGCTCACTGGAAGGAGACGGGCAGGCCCTAGACTGGGGCAGACATGCTTACTCTTCTCGACCATCAATTCCACTAGAGATGTCTGTGCTCACTAGACATTGAACTTTTAGCACCCATTTACCACAGGAATTCTCCGCCACTACATTATATTGGTAATTACATACCACCATCTCCTGATTGGACTGCGGCAGGTGATATCATACATGCTAATCTACAGCGTAAACACCAAGCAACGGAATTTATGTTGGAGCAGAGTGAGTGCATTCACTGTCTGCTCCACTCCAGGGACTGCTGCCTGCAGTAAGCTCTGTTATCAAATGAAAGCAGTGTGCAAACTATGTCTGTGGCAGGGGTGTGGTCTTTGGCTCCGCTGCAGGGGAATGGTGCAGCAGGCTCGAGGGGCAGTGCCAAGGAGGCTGAGGTCCAGGTTGAGGTAATCAGGCTGATGAACTCTTTTCCCTTTTTAGTGATGCCAGGAACCAGAGTTGGGATAGTTGATTCAGCGGAAAACTGATCACCCTGGGAAAACATCAGTGCTAAAATGGGAAACATTGTGTGCAAAATAAATAAACTGAAAGGAAACAGTCACCCGAACACTGTGTAGGGTCTAAATCATTCACAGTGGTGCCAAAACCCATGCTAACCCTCTGACCCTCAACTCGCACAACCAGAGCAGCTGATTCAGATGTTGGTCCAAATGCTAGCAGAGATGGCAGGAAATGATTTTCCAGGCAGCTCATTATAACTCCATGGCAGGGCATATGGGATATAACAAGACTCTGGAGCGAATAATGGCCCGATTGTATTGGCCAGGCATCCAAGCGGATGTGCGCTGATGGTGCGTGTCCTGCCCAGAGTGTCAGCTGGTTAAGCAGCCAGCAATTCCAAAAGTATCGTGGCGTCCATTACCATTAATGGAGGTAGCTTTTGAGTGCACTGGCATGGTCCTCACTGGGTCATTTCACCAGAGTGCACGTGGATATCACTTTGTATTAGTTCTGATGGATTATGCAACGCAATATCCCAAAGCAGTGCAGTACCATTTCTGAAAAGAGTGTGGCGCAGGCGCTGTTTCAGGTCATCTCCCGAGTCGGTATCCCAAAAGAGATACTGACCCACCAGGGCACGTCGTTCATGTCTCGCACACTAAAAGAGCTGTACGAATTATTGGGCGTTAAATCTGTTTGGACCAGCATCTACCATGCTCAGACTGATGGGTTGGTGGAGCGGCTGAATAAAATAAGTTCATTCATGAGGATGAACGCAATTGGGATCGCTGGCTTGACTCTCTGTTGTTTGCAGTATGGGAGGTGCTCCAGGCCTCCACAGGATTTTCTCCCTTTGAACTGCTGTTCAGCAGGAAACCGAGAGGGGTGCTTGACCTGATTAAAGAAAACTGGGAGGAAGGTCTGAGCCCCGCAAAAAATGAGATTCAGTACATCCTGGACCTGAGAGCAAAGCTGCACACTTTGGGAAGGTTGTCAAGAGAGAATTTGCTCTAGGCCCAGCAACGTCAGCAGCACCTGTACAACAGAGGAGCTAGACTCAGGCAATTTTCTCCAGGAGACAAAGTACTTGCATTAATCCCTTCTTCTAGCTTAAAGTTACCCGCCAAGTGGCAAGGACCCTTTGTGGTCACACGGCAGGTGGGTGATGTTGACTATGAGGTGGTAGGGTCAGATGGGGGAGGAGTCACACAAATATATCACCTCAAACTTCTTAAAGCATGAAGGGAGGCTGAAACCGAGGCTGTAACGTCGTCGGGCTGCAGCCCACTGTTTGGCTGGTCAGTGGCGTCTCTCAATGAGTCATGAGAGCATCTCATTCAGGAAAATCAAAACTGCCATTTTTGAAACCTCCCAATGGGGGATTTGGTTACAAAAAACCACGCCGTGGTCCCTGAGTCTATCGAAAAGCCACAGATGACCAGCAGGTATATTCCACCTTTGTTGTAGCATTTGTGTCACATATTAATTACGTTACGGGACGCTTGGATGCGTTGCTATTACAACGACCATGCACATTAGGTGGTATTCAATTGTAATGGAAAACCAGTCTATCCAAGTCAAGTCGTGGCGAGTCAATCTGAGTAAGTACTAATGGAAAAGGAGCTTATGCTAACATGGAGGATGCATACAGCGCCACTGCACTCCCCTCACTAGGTAGATCAGACCACAGTCTGTTCTTATTAACACCTTAGTATGTTCCTGCAGTTCAAAGACTTCCTGTTCACCAGGACTGAATGCTGTTTTCACAACATCAAGCTGTGGAACACCAATGACCTGAATGTCTTACTGAATTAGAAAAAGAGGATCTTCAGGTCTGGGAACAAGGATGAGTTGAAAAGCATACAGCATGAACTGAAGAAGAGCCTGAGAAGGTGTAAAGATATATACCAAAAAGAAGCTGGAGACCAAACACCACCTGAATAACATTAAAGAAGTGTGGAGAGGGATGCACCTGATCACTGGCCTCAATCAAAGAGATCAGCAGCAAGGGGGTAGCCTGGACAGAGCCAATGAGCTGAATCTGTTTATCAACAGGTTCATTACTGGACCCCCTGTTGCCCCTCCTTGCCAATCTTAACACCTACTCAGCCATCAAACAATCCACAACTACAGGCTCCCTCCCCCATACATCCCCACCCTCCTCACAAATTTCCCTTCTATAAATGACTGTGACAGCTGGCCAGGTGAGGAGACAACTGGAGCAACTACACCAAGGCAAAGCTGCAGGCCTTTATCGTATCATTTCCAGCATCCTGAAGTCTTGTGCTGCCCAACTTTTTCGCATCCTGCAGTATCTCTTCAATCTGAGTCTGCTGCAGGAAAAGGTATCAACGCTATTGAAGACATTACGTTCAGTGCCAGTACCAAAGAAAGCCACCCCTTTTGGCCTTAATGATTTCAGACCAGTTGCCTTGATGTCACATGTCATGAAGGTGCTGGAGAGACTGGTTCTTGCCTGGCTTAGCTTGCAGGTGAAACATGCACTCGACCCACTTCAGTTTGCTTACCAGCCTCTTGCAGGGGTGGATGATGCTGTTATCTACCAGTTGCAGCATGCTGACTCTCACCAGGATGGTACTGGTGGCACTGTGAGAATCATATTTTTTTTGGGGGGGGGGTTTTCTTAGTGCCTTTAATACCATTCAACCGCTTCTGCAGAGTGAAAAGCTGCCCAGGATGGGTGTCACCACTTCTACTTTCTCCTGGATTGCTGACTATCTGTCAGAGATGCCTCAATTTTAACAGCTGGCGGGCACCCTGTCTGATGTGGTTGTTAGTAATAATGGGGCACCACAGGGGACGGTCCTATTTCCAGTACAACCGTGAAACATGCCACTTGCAGAAATTCTCTTATGACACTGGGTAGGCAGAAGTCAAAGTACAGGGAGTTGGTGAGGAACTTTGTGGAGTGGTCTGGAAGAAATCACCTCCGTCTTAATGTCAGCAAGACAAAAAGAGATGGTGGTAGACTTCCAGAATAAAACAAAAATGCAACTAAGCCCATCAACATTATGGGTGAAGAGGTGAAGAAAGAGTGGACAGCTACAGGTACTTGGGCATGCACCTGAATAACAGACTTGACTGGAGGACCAAGAGTGATGCTGTGATGCTATCCAAGGAAGCTCAGATCCTTTAATGAGATTTTCCAGCCTGTGGTAGCAAGTGCCATCTATTTTGCTGTTATCTGCTGGGAGGGGGGGGCACAAAGTAATCCACAAGGCTAGAAGCATTATTGGTCAAAATTTGGAGGCGTTTGAGTCAGTCAGGGACAGGAAGTCACTGAGCAAACTCTTCTCCATCACACCCGCTCCACTCCACACTATCTTCCTTTTTACTTTTCTTTCTTTTTTGTCACTTTTGTAAATATATAAATTCTTGCACTATATCAAACTATAAGGCCCTTACTTACTTATTTAACTATGTTGTTTATTGTTGTGTATTACTGTTTATCATGCTGCTGTAATGCAAAAATTTCCATTGTGGAATCAATAAAGTATTTATCTATTTATAATGTATGTTACATAATGTAGTTTTGGGGATTCCAGTCCCTATCAAAGAAGCAACATTAAAATATTGTAACAAAATTACCAAAAGTGTACGGGGCATGCTCTGGGCAAAATTGCACACTGGACAGAATGTGTTTCATCAGTCAAAAAAGCAGTATAATAAAGAAAGATCACTGTGTTGTTGTTAAATATGCATTTAGATTGCAATATGTTGCACCTGATGAAGAACATGACTGTGCCTCCACTCTAAAATTTATTTGGTGATATGAGTTTACACTGTTAAAGTCATGAAAGCATCTTTTGGTGACCTCCGACACCGAGCCTTTAACCTCACTTGCACACTTTGGTATGGTGCACCTCATGCAGTATTTGTAGGTTTTAAAATCCCTTTGGGTTGAATCCGTGGGTAGTGCAGGAAAAATACAGAATCTGAGAGAAAACAGTAGAGAGAAACAGAGCTGCTGGTGGCGGCTGAAGTGTTTGTGTTTGTCTTAAGATGAAGCAGACCATCTCTGAGTGGCTTGGCCAAAGAGAATAACTGAGGCTCTACTATGGATTCTCCCAACCTGAAACAGCACAAATGAGGCACAAGGACTTCAAAATACTACAATACAGAAAAAACCCTATGAGCAAGCACTTGATGATAGTGGGGAAAAAACCTCCCTTTTAAAAGGAAGAAACCATCGGTAGAACCAGACTCAGGGAAGGACAGCCATCTGCTGCGACCAGTTAGGGGTGAGAGGTAAAGACAGGACAAAAGACACACTGTGGAAGAGAGCCAGAAATTTATAATTACTAATGATTAAATGCAGAGTGGTGTATAAACACAGAGGAAACTGAGTGGGGAAGGAGCACTGGGTTGGCAGGCGAGGTTGCTAACACAGGCCCTATGATCCACAGGTGGAGAGTGGGTAGGCACGTTGGGAGCAGGTAAGAGAAACTTCTTACGGGGTGGTGAAGTCAGAGAGAAGGAGAGCATCCGGAGTCATCTGCATTGCACAGGGTTGTGGGGTTCTGAACCAGCTAAGCTTTATCAGACTTCTCAGGGTTGAGGCACATTGATGGAGACAGTCTGGCAAAGAATTGCAGGAGCACATGACCTTTATATACTTTCTGCCTGATTGCTCCATTGCAGAAAAGTGTGGGGTGGACAGCTTAGTCTTCAAGGTGGAGTTGTTGGGTCCATTGAGCCCAACTGTCAAGGTCTGGCTGTGTGGCAAGCAGAGGTTGGGCCCAAATGCAGGACTCCAGAAATGAAACATGAACTTAAACAGCTTTATTGCTAAGAACTACAATCTAAAAGTACAAAACAATAAACATCTGGCAAGGTAACTAAGCTGCAAAACATGACACGCACAGCACACGGGGGAAACATGGCAGGAGGATATGAAGACTGACAACGTGATGAGGAACCAAGACAAACTGTGGTCTTAAATACACAGGATAATGAAAGGATGGGCAGCAGGTGGAAACACAGCAGGAAGAAATCGCACTAACAGAACAGGGGAAGCAAAACTGAACATAACACATATGAGACAAGGTAGCTTCAAAATAAAACAGGAAGTGACACACACCGTGAGATCCAGACAAAGACACACAAGCTTAACAGTAGGAGAGGGAACAAGCAGACATGAAACACATGACAGACTGGGTAGACGAGAAAACACAAGGAGAGCAACACGGGAAAATATAAGGAAGACGAAATACAGAGAAACCACTAAGAGGGTGAGGGAGAGAGACACACAGAGGGTGAGGGAGACTAAGGAGTGTGCTAAAGACAGAACACAGAGACGAAGACTATAATAGACGGGACATGACCACAAGACTGACAAACACAGGAAACACTGCAGAGAACTCACAGGGAAGGAAAACACTAAGGGAACTAAACCAGAACCACAAGGGATAAACAATCAGAAAAACTAATAAATATAAGAAAAACTAAACTAGGAAATATGAGTCACTCTAGAAACACCATAATTATTAATCAAGAAGTCCATAAACACAAAGCACTGGATCAACGACCCAGGACCATGACACCAACAACCCCACCTGAGAGTAATTAACAAAGAAGTGGAAGAGAGAGAGAGAACAGAAAGAAAACAATTCCGTTTTATTTGTACAGTGCCAAATCACAACAACAGTCACCTCAAGGCGCTTTATTTTGTGAACAACACACCATCTCCACTACTAGTATAACTGAAACCAATGAGCTCATATACACCAGTGCCATAGTAATCCTAGAAGTACTTGGTTATACCCAAGTATAACCAAGATCAAGAATGTAGGTCAAGGAAGCCCTTCATGGAGAAGAAGACTGGAAGCCAAAGTCAGGGCAGAACAGAATTATGTTAGTCAGTTAATTAAGCAGAAGGGTGTCATGAGAGACAGGTCCTGGATGAGAAAGCAGAACAACAAAATGTCCATAACTGAAACTCTAGAAACTGCCAAACAAAGGCTCACAGCTCTGGTCACTAGCCTGAAAAGAAGAGGATAAATGGCTTAGCACAAAGCACAAGGGCAAACCCACTCAGAGCTGAAACTGAAGAATACTGGAAGAACATCTAGGAGAAAGAGGTGTTACACAACACCAATACAAGTATCAAGATACTGAACCCTAAGAACGTGAATGTGTGCGATTGTATAGAAAGCACCTAGAAAACAAGTGCTTGTATGAATTTATGCATGAATGGGTGAATGAGACATATTTTCTATCTCTAACTTTTTAGACGACAAATATTTCTGTCTTAACTCTGAGTTCCAAAATGTTTTGAGATATCCAGTAAATAATGGGACTGATGCAGCTTTTAAGCTTAAGAACAGAGGTTGGAACATCAGAGGAAAATTATAAGTTCAACTGTGAGTTATCTATATAAGAATGGTAGGATATATTATGACTCTTTATGACAGTACCAAGTGGTATAACAGAAATGGATTAAGGACAGACCCTTGAGGAACCCCTGACTGAATGTTTATTTGTGCAGATCTAAAACTGCTAATTTAATTCAATTCAATTTTATTTATATAGCACTGAACCACAACAACAGTTGCCTCGAGGTGTGTTATACTGTAAGGTAAAGACCCTACAATAATATAAAGAAAACAGACAAAAACCCCAAATTATATGACACCCTATGAGCAAGCTCTTTGGCAACAGTGGGAAGGGAAAAAATCCCTTATAACAGGAAGAAACCTCTAGTAGAACTATGCTCAGGGAGGGGCAGCTGGTTGGGGGTGAGGGGAGGAAGACAGAACAAAGACACATTGTGGAAGAGAGCCAGAGATTAATAATAACTAATAATTAAGAGAGCCAGCTCTCCAACTTGCTCAGTAAGCACCCTTATATCCCACACCCCACCACGGGGCAGGAAAAAGCAGATCCCGATACTGTGGCAACAACACCCCGGAGCACTGCCACACCCAATGCCCACCCGCTGTCCCCACTGCAACTCACACCTGACTGATAGACACTCCCTTATCTGAACACCACACCTCCCTAAAAGGGCCTATGGACACTCCAGAATACCTTAGGTGCAGACTGGAAATCCCAGTGTTGAGATATTCATGAATATCAGCTGAGTTGCCTGTGAACCAAGTACATATATGTGAGTGTGTAAGGCCCATTTGGAACAACCTTTGTCCAGAAGTTTTGATCTGGTTTGATGGATAGATCTTGTTTCCACTTTGCAGTTTTAAGGGAAATCGAATCATCATTTTAACCATAACTTACGCAATTTTGATAACAATTTGGGGATGCAGAAATTTAAAAATTTAAAAATACCCATGTAGCTATTTCAAAGATCAGTTGCTTCTGATTATTTTTTTTCTGTATGGTGGACTTTAATTGCTGATATTCAAGAAATTTGCCATTGCGGATTCCATATTTTGATATAAGCTCTTGGAATGAAATCAAGTTTCCATTTTGAATAACATGTTGTAGATTTTTATACCTTTCTCATACCATTTTCCTTTTCTGGCTTAATACATGTTAGACTTCACTTATCCCTTGTAAACTTTTTTTACTTGTCCATAGGGTGGTTGTTCTAGGTCCAACCATGGGCCTAATGAGCTTGATTTGATCCAGTTTGAAATCAACCAGCAATCTACTGGCTAAAAAGCAGTGATAAAAATCTGGTAGTTCTAGACAATCATTGTGTCTAGAATTAATTATTAATTCTTTATTAATTAAATATTAATTAAATCTGAGTAGAACTCCTAAAAATGTCTAGTTTATCAAATGCTTTCTCTGCATCTAAAGAGACAACTGTGGTTTCCAATTTATTGATGGAACAGTAGTCTATTATTGGCTGAGTGTCTGCTCTTGATGAAATCTGTTTGGTCAGGATGTATTATAAATTGAGTAATTTTTCTAATCTTCCAGCAAGGACTTCAAATTATTTTGAAGTCTACATTTATAAGTGAGATTGGACGGTAGTTGGATGGAAATGTTGGGTCTTTGCCTGGTTTAAAAAGCAGGCTAATGTTGGAAGAGTTCATGTTTGTAGATAGTGTGTAAATTTCAGTTACCATTCTGAAGAAAGTGGGTGCAAGCAGAGTTTTATAAAACTCTGCTGAAAACCATCAGGACCTGGGGCTTTATTATTTGGAAGTTGCTGTAAGGGTTCATGAAATTCAAATATTGAAAGAGATTAATCCAGAGGCACAGTATGTTCATCACTAAGTTTTAGTAGATTTATATTGTTAATAAATTCCTCAGTGGCAGCATTAGATGGATTAATCTGAGATGAGTATAAAGCTTCATAAAAGTCTTTAAAACATTTGTTTATTTATTGTGGATCATGAGTAATGTTCTTAATAGGATACAGTTGTTTTTTCTTTATTTAACTTTAACTGGTTAGCCAGGAATTTTCCAGCTTTATTGCCATATTCAAAGTTCTCCAAACACAGTCTTAGCACCAGAAATTGTCTTCTCATCAGTTATTTTCATTTAATTCTACTGTTAGCTTCCTCAGGTTGCTAACTATATGTTAAGTTGAAGCAACATAGGCTGCTTCTACAGATTTAATGTTCTATTTCTATTGCAAAATGTTTTTTCTTTATTTTTCAACAGTAAGGAAACAGTAATATATTTTGTGCCACATTACTACCGTTCCTGCTTCCTAAAGAATGCATAGTGATAATCCTGCTTCCAGTCATTATTACCATTGTTTTTTGAAATAATGAACGAATGAATAATGAATGGGTAGAGAAATCTCTACCCATATCACTCATGGGAAGGGTCGCTTCAAAAAAACAGTTAATACAATACAAAATACTACATAGAGTGCACTATACAGGTCAACGGATGTTCAGGATGGGTTTTATGTCTTTTCACAACTGCTCATACTGGCTGGTGGCGCTGTCACTTGGTGTTCGCTCTCTCTGTGGTAGAGTATCACTTCCTGTTCCTGCTCAAACACAGTGGTGTTTGTAAGTAGCTTATTTGCTTAGCAATTTATTTAAAAAAAAAACTTTTAGATACACTCCTTTTTATAGTTAATCTTCACGTGCTTCATCCGAAGCACACTTTCTTTGTAGTCACTACTTAATTTATAGCCAAAGTTTTCACTCACTGTGTCTGTACTGTTTTGCTAGCTTAGCTTAGCTTAGCTCGTAGCCAACTTGCTAGCAGCATGGCCTCTTCACCTGTCCCTCCTGCACTTTCCTGCTCTCTGTGTCAGATGTTTAGTTACTCCTCGGCCTCCTTTAGCAGTAATGGTACTTGTAACAAATGTAGCATATTTGCAGCTCTGGAGGCCAGGATTACTGAATTGGAGACTCGGCTTCGCACCCTTCATTCACCCGTAGCTAGTCAGGCCCCTGTAGCTGGTGCAGCCGAAAATAGTG
>VVHJ01032934.1:0-12544 GCA_015107715.1 Tylochromis polylepis | reverse complement strand
TACATGAGAAATGGGAGACGTTTCAAAACAGAACACTGCAGAAAATATAAAGTATTTATTTTCACGCTTTGACAAACACTGAACAAAGTTTTTGGATGTATTCAACACTGTGTGTGTGTGTGTGTGTTTTGCATTGTTTCCAATACAGAAGCGGTAACTGTGAATTCAGATTTTACATTTAAGTAAAATAATACAGTCAACAATAATTCGCCAATTTCACTTCCATTTTTTCATGCACTGCAACTCTTTCATGTAATTTGGCAGATATCGCATCAGTAAGTGCCAGTAAAAACAGAGAAACTGAGCTGAGTCATCTCTGAACAAGTGTCACAGACTGGAACAGGGTTCAACAGTGTCAGCGGCCTTCTCTAAGTCAGCATAAGTTTATTATTACTCTGGCGTTGATGCTCACTGAGTTAAAGCGGTGCTTGTTCTGCAGAGGTAGTGCATGCTGTGCAAATCATGACAGACCAGGTTTTCACTCACTCAAGTAAATCATTCAGGAGACTCAGATGTCTTTACAGAACCATGAGTTGCAATGTGGTAGCAAAAAGAACAGAGAAGAATACATGCAGGAAGTTTTTTTACTCCCTCAGGATGTTAATTCATCAGTCTGGAAAAAGCTGACCCCTTGAGTGCAGGGTCCTCTGCGGCCACAGATATGAGATACTTGTAACGGATTAGCATCATTTAAAAAGAAAAGGTCACTTTGGGTTTTTGAGACATGGAAAACAGTTTATAAAGAATGTGATAATATTGAGTTTTCCTTTATGTACTCAGGTTGCATTGGAAATCACTTGAGAGTGATTAAAGTTAAAGTTGATTAAAGTTTGGAGGTGTTAAAAAACTGCACACCTTTTCTTTAAATGGTGTCAAAAGAAATAATTGTTTCCCTGTTTGTCTTTATTTTTTTAACATGTGTTTGAAGGGTGGAGATGCCGTCCTGTCTCCTCACTTATGTCTACTTCATTGCTCAGTTCATCTATAAGTCAAATTTTTAATGTTAGATCTTTTTAACTTAGATCTGCCTAGCAATTTTTATTTTATTTTATTTTATTTTATTTTATTTTATTTTATTTTATTTTATTTTATTTTATTTTATTCAGTGGGGTAAAAAAACAAAACAAAAAACTTCCATATGGTTTCCTGGATCTGTCTTTTATCTCTCCTCAGCCTGTGTGAATGCATGCATGGGTGTTACTAACCATCTCTAACAGTGGTGGGTGTGGTTTCAGGGAGCCCGGCAGTAATGCCTCTTCTCCATATTCAGTCAGTGCAGCCCTTAAACCCAGCTCCCAACCACCACTCCTTGCCAGGTTGTTTTTCTATGCATGCAGAGACTTGTTGGAAAGCCTGCTACATAGTTACCTTTATACACGCTTGACCCACCCTTACTTTACTTGCTTTTGCTTTGATATTTACTCACACTGAAGCTTCCAGTACTGGAGCTCAGCCCTGGTAAAAGAGAGTTGTTCTCATTACTGTTTAGTACTCTACCCAAGTGCCACTCAGCCTGTGTACCTGCTTCGAGAATCCCCTGAAAACACTGAAAACACTGTTATACTTACCTGCAACAGTCATCTTGAGTTTCATTTCATTAAATGTGTTAAACTTTTCAAATTTGACCCACATTTGAATCTTCAGGGTAAGTTTGACACATCTGACCTTTTTCAGACTCGGTCAGTGTGATGCTGAGGGACAGTTTATTATTCAGGATCAGAAGAAGAGCTAGCCTGTTATTTCAGTCATATGAATCTTGCATTAATATGTCAGAGGAGGTTAAGAAATACTGTAAATTAGGGAAATGGTCGTAATTTGTTTCTTTGTCTGTGGTAAGCTGTGTTCCTCCAAAGGAGGACCCACGTAAAGTCAAGCATCCGGCATCTGTGTTGCAGACTTTGAAATAAAATGTTATTTTTTCCCCTCATATTGTTAGTAACAGGGGATGGGGTAAGTTAATTTATGGTTTACATTATTTCGTGAGGTGTGCAGCTGTTTGTGTGCATGCGTGTGTGATTGCATTTTGCACAGCTTGATTTTTTTTATCGCCTTGACTAGTTAAACATACTTCCCTTTTGGGGAAACGGCACATGCTAAAATTGAACCAACTTCTCTCTCTCTCTCTCTCTCTCTCTCTTTTTTTTTTTTTTTTAAACATAGATCCTGGCATAGGTTCTCACTGACAGTGCACAGATGTTCATGATGACATTTCCTCTATATTGCCATGAGCTGGACTGATGCACCTAAATATAGGCTTGCTCTTGGTCAGACTCCCAGGCTGGGTTTAGTTGTTTCTTTAAGCAGACTTTTTTTTTACTCTTAAGTGAAAAATTTTTTATTTTATATGCATATGCAACTTGTAATAGATCAGTCATTTATAGCTGCACTTTTAAAGGTGGCTTACTTAGAATTTTGATGAAAAGTGGAAGCAGATCAGACTTGCTTATGAAACCAGAGTGTCTGCACGATAACAGTAATTTCTTTTCTTACACCTGAAGTGAGGAGGATGTTATAAATCCTTTGTTTTTCCCCTTGTCTGGCTTTCCCCTGCTGTTTGGTTTGCTATTCCCTTTCTAACCTCTATAGAGGAACTGTGAGGTCAGGATTCTGAAAGCCCCTCCTTCTGTGTGGTGAGAGTTGCATAAACAGAAGACATTAACGATCATTAAAAGTGATTCTCTCAGCGCAATTAACGGAAACGTGTCAGCTATCCTGATTAGAGGAGCAAAGTCAGCAGCTTACTGCATGTGATACCCTCTGCGTTCTCTCATGTTCATGCAAATTACCCATAATTTTAAAATTACTCAATCGTCAAAAGGTCACTTATCAAACCTGTGAGGCCGTCAAAGTCATTTAGTGAGAAGCTGGGCTTCTGCTTTCTACTTGGATGAAAGTAAAAGTTAAAGAAAGCTTAAAGATGTATACATAACCACCAGAAACTGCTGCAACGTGTACTGAAGGCTCGTCGCAGTCATTATTTAACATAAACACTGGACAACTTTAATGCTTTAAAGTGGGCGAAGTCATCCATGATGCAAAGCTGTTGCTTTGCAGCTGTCAGCCAGGGTGTGACTATCTGTTGCTGGCGTAACGAGATTAGTCAATAAACCAGAGAAGTATCCCCTGCGAGTAAGATTCCTAAGTAATACTGCTTCTAATGATAATCACACAGTTCCTGCCTGTGCTCCAAGTGCCGTATTCAGGAGTCTGGTATCACAGGGTACTTCCCTGTTTTCCTCCCACAGTAAGTCCCTGATTTCAAAATCTTTGCATTCTATTCTGTGTCATAAATCAGAAGTATGAGTGCAATCTTACCTGTGTAATCCTAATGACTCATAAAGCAATCATGGCATAGTTTCTTGTAATTTCCAAAATGAAACTGATAAATTATCTCAAGCTCAATCTGCAGTACCAAGACATTTTTCAAATGTGTTTGTTATCTGTATGAGGATCTTTTGTGGTTTCAATCCCTGCCGTACCTGTTATTCTCCTATACTGGAGGAACCCCTGCCCTGTGGAGAGCAGCTAGGTTCTTTCCTGTCATGTGACAATGTTTAAGAAACTTCCCTCTATCCTCTATTATTTTGTAAACAAGACGTCAGAAGGAGACGTTGATAGTTTGTTTTATGGGTAATGTGCCGTCAGAGGCTCATTAGGAAGAAAGAAACAATCTGAAGGTTTTTTCTGCTGATGTATCACTAAAAATGCAGCAAAGATCTATGCACAGAAAAATATAAAAGTCATTGTTTGAGAGTAAGAGGAAACTCTGATTAACATTTCCTTAAGATAAAACCACATCACAATAGTTTTAGGATTACCCAAGTGCATTGTCTTCAGGGTGTGACTTACTGCACTGTGGTAAATTGGGTAATACCAGGTAATACCGAACGTCATAAAGGACCTCATAAAAGTAAAGAAAACAGGAATGTGATATTTTTCTTTTGTTGAAGTGAAACGAGGTTTATGAAGAAATACAACCTTTGCAGCACAAACATGTTTGGCTTAATGCTGATGCTGAAATTGAGCTCATTAAGGCTTAACACAAGGCTGGAGTGAAGCATCCTTTGACAGAAACACAAGCACAGTAATTGTTTTCACTGATTATTTTCTGTTTAGCAAAAATCCAGAAATAAAATAAGCTCAGAAAATCCTGTTTTATGCTTTTTCTTTCCACTAAATTTGTGATCTTGTTCCACGGTACCTTACATACCTACTGCCCCCTCATCTGGACAAAATTCCCCAGCACAGGTTTGGACGTCAATTGAAAGCATATATGTCAAATACCACACGAACGTGATAATACTTACCATCAGCCTTCAGTAACACATAACAACAAAACTACAAACTGTGTGGGGACTTCTGCTTTTGGGTTTTTCTTTTTTTTTTTCTTTTGACCACTTGAGATTACTGGAGTTGTTGTAAACAGAGAAGGGAAAAGTGGTAAGCTGACAAATACTGGACCTTACAGTAGTCATGTAAGTGTGAGTCACTGCCTTTCTAAGTGAATTTAAAGTATCTGAGGCTTGATTTGGCAAGATTTCAGCGTAAAACAGCCATCCCACTAGAAACTCTTTTTTAATCTTTATGGCTTTGCCAGTATGTTACTGACATCATTTCTGAGCGTGTCAGAGGAAGTGGAATCCAAATGTATGATGACTGCTTTATTTGTGGTACTCAAAACCCCAAGTACTGTTTCTCTCTCTCACACACACACACACACGCATATATGTATACATACATGACATGCTTCTTTTTTTTCTTTTGTATCTGTTGAGCTGATTATAACTTATATTATATATATATATAATATATAACTTAGATTATAACCTCTGTTATAAAACTACCTACAGCCTTTTACAATCAATCAGTTAAAGTTCTGGCAAAGATTGCTATAATATAATACATATTAAATAAGGTAAAATGTTAACTCAGCAGAGGATTTCACTCTGATAGTCCAGACTTACTTGCGGTTTCAAGACTTTCCAAAAGCACGAGGGAGGCAGAGCCTTCAGCTATCGGGAGACAAACACTCTCTCTACATTTTACACTTTTATGAGACACCTGAGGTGAACCCTTGAAGAGCCTGTGATGTGTCCAGGGAACGCTAACAGAGAGATAATGTGGACAAAATTTTGTATTGTCAACGTATGCTATAAGGCTAGCACAACATTTGATATAAAACCAATTCATATAACTGAGATTATATACAAGTTTATTTTGTAGAGTCCAATATATACACAATGAATGACAGATATCCTGCCACTTTAAGAGGAAAATAAACATAATTTAAAGGTTCCAGTATGTTCTGTGTAATACTGATAGAAATCCTTTCAATGGGATGTTTTGGAAGCATCACAGCAGCAGATAAGCCCAACCGACACTGCTGATCCCGATAATCATGAAGAGGGTATGACTGAGGGGACAGGTAGAGAATAGCCTTAACAGGGGTAAGTCATTTAAATTACGTTATTTATGTCTAGTGTAAAATATAACATGCAGGCAATTGATATCCAGAATATATCTGCATAATCGTAGGTAGCCTAATTTATTTTAGCCTGTCAAGACAAATAGCCTGTATTGTGCATCACAAATCTGAATTGTAGACTGTTATGAATGATGATGAAATCTGTGCATGAAATCCTTGGATCCACTGTCAGACCCTATACTGACCTGGGTCCTGGGTTCCTCCTGGTGCACAACAATTCCTGGCCTCACGACAAGTATGCAGGAAGTTCCTGGAGGATGAAAGAAGTGATACCACTGACTTGTCCCCACGCTCACCTGACCTAAATCCAGTATAACAACTCTGGGACATTGTTTTTGTTCATCTGACTCTGCCAGGTTGCAATTCAGACTGTACAGGAGTTCATTAATGCCCTGGCGGTAATCCCCCAGGACACCATCCATTGTCTTATTAGGAACATGTCCTGACTTTGTCAGGCAGGCATACAAGAACGTGGAAGCCATACACTGAGTGTTATTTTGAGTTGCTGCAATGAAGATTTTGGCAAAACGGACTAGCCCACTGCATAATTCTTTCACTTTGATTTTTGGGGTGTCTTTGAATTCAACCCTCTGTTGGTTGATAATGTGGCATCCTTTCATTACTAACACATTCCATTACACACAGATCATATGAGTACAGATATTCAGCATGACTTTTTGCTTTTGAGATCTGATGTGCTCTCAAAGTTTTCCTTTATTTTTTGAGGAGTGTATGTAGAACTGGATCAGTTGAGCCTGAACCATCCCTTAGTTGTGCTAAGGGATGGTTCAGGCTTTTGTCTAATTTTGTCTCCCATAGTTTGTGTTTTGTCCTGCTTGTTCTTGCTGGAGATGGCTGTCCCTCTCTATGTCACGGACACTAGGTTTTGTGGCCAAGTTTTAAGGTTTGTGTTTATTTTTGTGATTCCTCTGTTATCGTGCTTTGAGTTCCTGTTTGTTTTCTATCGCAGATATTTATGGTTGGGTTCTTTTTTTTGCTTATATCCTCAGGCTATCCCTAGTTTTAGTTTTGCTATCTATTTTAGTACTTGGTTATAGTTTGCTTATATTCCCTGTTTCCGTTTGTTCTGGCTCTCCTATGTTTCCTGTGTCTTATTATCTCTGTAAGATGTTAGTTATTTCCTGTTTTATTTTGGTAGCCTTTGTCTCACATGTTTAGTATTCAGTTGTATTTCCCTAGTCTTGTTTCCCTGATTGTTGACACCTGTGTGTTCTCCACAGCTGTATTAATTTCCCCAAGTGGCCCGTGCTTAAAAGAAGCCTCGGTTTTCTCACTTGTTTTATCGGTGCGTTAGTCTTCTGTCATGATGGGTTGCCAGTAAGCTTTTTTTAATCTCATTACTTTTTTTGGATTCCAAGGATGTAACTTTCTGTTGGACTACGTTATCTTAAAAACAATCACTTAAGTTTTCATTTAAGTCTGTCTGTGTTGAAGACTGCATTTTGGGGTCCTACACATTTCATGACACCCTGATTCTGGTTGTTCTTCCTGTTAAATGGGAGCTCTTTCTTCCTACTCTTGCCATATGCTTGCACACAGGGGATCATCAGATTATTGGAGTTCTTTTTCTAATATTTCTGTGTAGCCTTGTAGAAAGCCTTAAAAATGGGTTTGTCAGTATCAGGATACACGTTTTTGCTTTTTCTGTCATTTTTTTGCCAACATGATGAGTCGCCATCAGTGCACAGGGATTTGAAGAACTTTGAAATAAACATAACTGCTGCTTCATTTCTTATAACTGCTACCTGCCTTGGCCCTGCAGAAACAAGTACAAAATTCTCAGAGGCACAATTTAAGGAAGAGTGAATGAAAACTAATGTACCAAAGAGATGTCCAAAAATATCCAAAGCGAGACTTCTCAAAGGTCATTTATGATGATCATAGACGTAGTCCCTTTATTTCACAATGATTTACAGTTTGTCATCAGCTGCTGTTAAATAATGATTTGTTCATTTTTAAATAAACATCCATAAACAATGGCCAGCCCATGGGGTAGAAGGTCTTCCAGAAGGATTTCCAGCTTAATTTAATGACTTTTGGAAACCCTTCTTTGATGTCAGAACAAAGACGGGCAAACTGGGCTCTGCCATGAGGAAAATTCTGTCACAATAAATAAATAAACACTCTGTTTTGAAAGATTTAGGAAAATTAATTGAAAAACACTGATCCATCCATTCTCTTCCACTTATCCAAGTCGGGGTCGGGGGAGGGCTATCCCAGCTGTCTTAGGGTGACAGATCACCAGTGTGTTGCAGGGCTAACACATAGGCAGACAACTATTCGCGCCTACAGGCAATTTAGAATCACCAATTAACCTAACCCCACTAACTGCATGTCTTTGGGAGGAAGCCGGGGTACCCAGAGAGAAACATTGGACGAACATGTAAACTCCACACAGAAAGACCCTGGCTTGATGGTGGAATTGAACTCAACCGTGCAAACCACCATGCTGCCTGAAAAACTGTGATTTATTGGTAAATATAATGGAAAGAAATGGAATATTAAACAGAAATTTGTTGTAAGAACAATGGAAATTGAATACAATGAAAATGTGTCAATAAATATAGATTTATTTGCATTTATTAAGTATTTTTTCTAAACAGCTTTAGACACACCGTGTATTTGACTAAATTTTTTTCATATCCTGTAAAAATATATCAAACCACCAGTCATTGCCTCATTTATGAGAAGCTTATAAACTGTAATACAACCAGAAACCTAGTATCATGCGTTTGTTTTACCTCAGACCTCATACTGTCAATCAGTCGGGGAATCCCCTATTAAAGTTTCATTTTGAGCTACATAAATGGGCAGTGCAGGGACAAAACTGAAAGTACTATTGACTACACAGCAGTGAAGCAAAGATGATGTTCCTCCTCCTGGTTGTTTTTTGTTTAGTCAAAGGTAAGTCTCTCTAAACGCAACTCCTTTATATTATTATTCGCTGTTATTATATTAATCATAATAATATGATATACATTTTTACAATCCTGCCTTTTTATGGTTTTATGATCCAGATTATATTAATTTCACTTTTAATATGTAGGGGGAAACTGTATTATACCATTTCAAGATTTCTACATGGATTTTCAAGTAAAAATGCAAAAAAAAAAAAATGTGCGAGTTGTAATTTGATAAAATTTACAGTTTGTATAGCAGATTAACTGCCAAGCCTGTTCCTTTTTACTGTGCTGCATTGCTGAATAGCATGAAAGCTTTTTTTTTTTCTATCGAGTCTGCACTCATTTACATTCAGCTTCCATTATTTTCAGCCTCGGCTTCACTCATCAGTCTACATGGAGATACAACAGCTGAGTACGGCGGTGACGCGCGCTACAAGTGTGCGCTGTCAAACTCCACAGGTGCGCTTGTTTGTTTTTAGATTATTATTATCATTAATTCTATCATTCAGTTGTTGTCCTCGCCCAGATCCTAGTCTCTGAGCAGCTGATGTTATCCAGAACATTAGTTAAATATTAAACCACTTTTTTAAATGACTGCCGCTTATGCAGGGTGCTTACTGGATCACCTTTTGGCTTTCACCCGCAGGTGTGCAGCAGGTCACCTGGCAAAGACTCAAGAGCACAGTGGAGAACATGGCAACATACAGCGAGCGCTTTGGAATAGACGTAAACACCCCCTACCGTGGAAAAGTGCTCGTCACGAAAGCGTCTTTCAGCCCTTCGGAGATCAAACTGATGAATCTCACATGGGAGGATGAAAGCTGTTTAGTCTGCTCGTTTAACATCTTTCCCAGCGGCTCGAAAGGAAGTCAGATTTGCCTCAAAGTGCAAGGTAGATTGCTGCAAACCCATTCATATGAACCGACATAAAAAGTAACCTCTTAAATTGAGCGAGTCGTAATGTTAAGAAAAAACAGAGCCAGTTTAAAAAGAGAGAGAGAGGAAAATCCGGACATTTATTGTTGTGTTACTTGTGATATTGAGCTTGCTGCAGTTCTCAAACTGATAAAACTTTCATTTGTCCGTAAAGGGATATCACAGGTGAACACAATGCACCACGCAAAGCAAGATGGAGAAGTTGTGTTGAGCTGCTCCGCCACAGGTAAACCAGCTCCGACCATAGAGTGGAACATTTCAGATGGAGCCACCCTCTCAGACCAACCACAGATTGTCACAGTAAAAAACAGCGACCACACGTTCAACACCAGCAGCAACGTAACTGTGAAAGTACCTCCGGGTTGGAGTGGACACGCGGCTTGTGTGCTGAACCGTGGAAAGATTGGAGAGAGGGAAGAGAGGATCGCTTTCTCCTCCTCTGCATCGGCCGACGGGGATGACCAGAGAGGTATGCATGAGTCGTTGTATGTGACTGCATTCATGTGTAACACTGCATCTCTGGCGCAATGCTTGGAAACAACCTATTCCTAATAAATGAACACGCGCTGGGAGAGTGCCTTCTAATCATCTAATTCAAGCGTAGGTGAGTTTGCAGGGAAAAAGAATTCCATGAAACTATTACTAAATAGTGATCACAAACGGGAAGTGAAGAGTGAAATAACGAGGCACAGTTTTGGCTGTGGTTGTTTAGAAAATGATGCAGGTAGGAAGTCCCTGTGGTGATCTGATCCCAGCTTCCTGGAACGCTCCCAGCAGGGTGTGCGCTGACTGAAAGTGATGTCACAGCCTGACACTGTGAAAAGTCACACACAAAACTGTGTGACTTTTGGATGCGAAGCTCGCTTAAACAGGCTTTGTGTTTAATTCGGTGCTGATCACACTAAAACAGACTACTGTTTGTGATTAAGAGCTAACAGGAAAATTCAGGCCCATTAAACTGAGTAAGTTTTGTTTGTTTGTTTGTTTTTGACCGCAAGGTACCAGCATCAGTGTTCCTTTTTTTTCACTTATCAGGAACTCAGGAATTCCCTGTAATTCCAAGTTATGTTAGATTCATTTCCTGATGACTTGGGACAAACAACGTGACAATGTGGCCGTCCAGGAAGAGACTTTAAAGGAGTGTCGCACTAGAAAAATAACAAATAAAAGTGACTAAGAGCAGATTGACTGAATGCTATGCTGTGAGTCAGCTGATGCTTTCAGTACGGCGATGACTCCAGTTTCGCTTCTGGCTAAGTTTCAGCTTGGAGTAAAAAGAAGAAAAAAAAACCCGCGTCACGATACAGTGAGCGGTGCTGATGGGCTGTAGCTCTCTGGGGAGGTCATCTGACGGAAGATGGACATTAGTTGTTTGGCTTTAACAGTAAAAGTGTGACCATGTAAATCCCCACCCCACCCCCCTTTCCTCTTTCAGAGAAGCGTCAGTCATGTTGTTTCTGGAACAAACTAACCAGGTGCTCTTTCTCTCCAGGGACAGGACCGTCTCCGTCAGTGATCGCACTGATCTGCACTGCTGTAATCGTTTCCTGCATAGCTGTTGCAGTTTATGTTATGAAAAAGTGAGTTTTTTTGTGCTATTTTAGAACATCTAAAACATTTGCTTAACAATAAATTCAGCCATATGATAAACTGTTTTCTTTTTCTTTCTTTCTTTCTAGCAGATCTAAGAAAGCAGAACCAGAGCGAAGGACCCAGTTATGCATAACCAGTGTTTGACGTTCTAGCTGCCCTTTCACAATGCAAGCATTAAAAACACATTTTTCTTTGTATATGAACTGTGAATTAAGTTAAAACTTTGGCAGGTAGCTTTAAACTTTCACATGAGTGGCCCTTTCCATTGCCATTTCTTGTGAACTGCGCTACTCAGCACTTTAATGTCATGGACCTTTGAGCAAAAGATGCTTCATCCGACTCTGAATGTAAAAATAAATAAATAAACACACAAATGTCATGGAGAAGAAGCGATGCAAAGCCACAAGGATCAGATAGGAATATGATTTTCGTTTTTCCAGAATCACATGCAGAACTTTTAAGTAATAATCCTGAGTGTTTTTCAACCATAGCAGATCAGATGTGTGTGTGGTTATCGGACGTAAGGAAATACCCTGTGGGCGGTGACGATGTCACACTGGGGCTGCACTGCCATCTAGTGGTAGTATCAGGGAATACAGGGAAGCGCATGTAGACGGATGCAGGAGTCCACATGGCTCACATAAAACGTTCCTAGCAAATCTGAACAAATACCTCAACAAAGTAATTTCTGTTTTGAAATGCTATTCAGTCTGTTCATGTAGTAAATGTGCACTTCCAGTTTGGCACTTTTCTGGCAGTTTGCACTTCAGTGTTTGTACTTTCATTATTATTATTATTGTTTTAAGTGATACAGTGCAGTCTGTGTGCACATGCGCTGGCATGTATCTTAAATACATTTAATTTACATTTAAGCTACATGCCAGTATTACCTGTGGTAAAATGTATGTGAGTTAGTCCCAGTCTTTATTACGTGTGATTAACCTGTGGTGTAATTATGCTAAATATCTGTGCTGATATATCTTTAATAATTTATTTTCATATATTATTTATTGTTGAACTAATTAAATGTGTCTAAACTGTGTGTCTGATTTCATTTGTACTATATCTATATATGAAATTTTTTCTTCATTTTTTGACGTGATGATAAAATCTAAGTCAAGACCTTGTTTTTTCTTTTTTAAACGTTGCTTGAAAGGGCTTCGGTTGGGCTTAAAATGTACTGTAGTTTATGGCATACAGCTTCTTTGGGATCCTTGTGATAAACCTACAATTCACAAACCTGAAAACAAGGTTTTTCTTTTTCTGTACTTGCCTGTCATAAAGACTTTCATTCCAGGTTAAACATAATTTGTTGAAACAGATACAAATCTAGAAAGGAAACACAATAGCCACTCTGTTACCTAAATTATATCAGTAACACAAATATTGATAATTATGATTAGGAGAAGTAATTGTAGTAGCAGTAGTAATAATGGTAGTAGTGGCAGAATCCTCCTTTAGTTATGCTGCAATAGCCCTAGGCTGCTGGGGGCTTCCCATGATGCACTGAGTGTTTCTTCTTCACTCACCTTTTTTACTCACTAAGTGTTTTTTTTTTTGATCACTCTGCGTTTTAATCCACGCTACATTTAATCATTAGTTGTTA
>VVHJ01032933.1:0-15076 GCA_015107715.1 Tylochromis polylepis | reverse complement strand
GATAGTTTTTTTTATTTTTGGGGGGGGGGGGGTTATGATGCTTTTTTAAAATTAGAGTTTTAAGCAGAGTGTGGGCCTGTCTGTGCATTTTATTGTCTTTCAAATGTCACTCCTTGCAGTTGCGAATGTAAGTGTAAATCTTGGGAGGAGGTGGATGGTGTGGTTAGGCAATTGGGGGGAGTCCACGTGCATGCGCCTGTGTCCAGTCTGGCCTCTCAGTGTGAAGATGGAGTCATCTGCTGAGGCATATGGCAAACCACAGCCCTCCCCCAGACAGTCAACCACAGAAGCACACTCACCAGAAAAGCCATCTGAGACTTTCTACCAAAATGTTTCAACCTACCCACTCTTTTACTGTAACACCCTACTTTCTTATTCACCCACTCATTCACAAGAGCATGAAAACACTGTTATTTCGGATCCCTTTATACAAAGATATAGGTCAGTAACTTACAGAACAGCTGTGTTGTCATAACTTGCTCTGGCTCCAGGCCTATATGTGCTCACTGCACAGCGGCCTTGGCCTAGTCAAAAAAAGGTAGAGTGGCTAACTAGCAGATGTCAGCTGTGGTGGGAGCGGTCCCCCTGTCCTACTCTGGCCAGGCTTCCAAACCCTTAATCTGTCCCCTCCCCCTCCTCTACCCTGGGGAGAGAAGTGAATGAGTTGGGGAAGAACAGTAGAGAGGGAGATTTTGGACTGAATCAGGTGTTCAGTGACTAAGCCAACATGGAGGTAATTAGGGGCTATGTTACGTGACCTTATTATTAGTTATATAAAATAGTTATATATAGTTACACAAATAATGTGAATTTCATTCACTCAGTAAAGTGATTAATCATTTGAAGGCAGCAATGTGTAAAACCTACTCACTTCAAACTGATAACAGCAATTTGTTTGACATGTTAGAAGAGTTTTTTTGTGCCAGAGCATTTCTTAAATACTTATATAATGGAGGAGGTATGGCCTTTGGAAAACTGTGTAGATTAGTAGCAGTGGGCTACCTGGCCAAGGCTCTATTGTCTTGGCCAGCTAGCCCACCGCTGCTAGCCTACAATACGCAATCCATTATTGAGCAGCTTGGGAAGCTGAACAACTCACTGAAAGCCTGCTCACAGCAGCCCAGTGCTACAATCCATCTGAAATATTAATTAAGCTTGTCTTAGCCTGGTTCCCCTCAATCTTACTTGGTCCTGCTACCACACCCATCCCACACACAAATGTAAAGTTCACAGTCTTCCCCATAATGCATCTATACCCTCATCTATACTCACCTGCTGCTCAGACTAAAGCGTTGTCCTGATTGAGGTAAATATTGCAGCTCATCCAGAAAGATGTCCACATAGCCTCTACGCCATTTACATAAGTTACAGTCTTACCTATGAATATCACACTTGCCTATTCTTGTAATTCCGAAGAGCAGAGCAGTTTTTTTCAATTGCAAAATAACTCCTGTTACTGACTTTATTTCATTGCATATCTTCAAGAGTCTTTTTTTCTGTTTCTTTTGCCAAAAATATTTCATTTTTTAATTTTGTTCAACTTTTGACCATCAGAAAGTCATCTTTAACTCACTCAGACTGATTTGGCATTTGGGATCATATTAATAAGATTGTTTACTTGCTATTTCTGCAGTCTAATAGTTGATGACATGTATACCCAGTGGCGTGTGTTGTATGCCATTGAGCCAAACAGCCAAATGAAAACAACAATAGCTGTAATATTACAGCATAAGGTGAACACTGGGCCCTCTCTGTGACCTGTCAGACAGTGGTCATCAGCTGAAGCTGAGGGTTTCAGGGGATTTGCACTGACGTAATCTGAATTTATTGACCTAGCATAGAGTTTAATTAGAGGACTCAAATGAGTCTTGTTACAGCCCTTTATTAATTATAAATAGCATATAAAAAATTAGATTCAGCAGAGGTGAGCATTTCTTTTATTGCTTCAAAAACTCAAGGAGCTGAGGTGCATATGAATGTTTTACTGACCTCATTCTGCCCCGTTGCTATTAAACTGAGCTGCTGTATGTGGAAACTTTGAAATATATCACTCCTTGATAAGGAATCTAATCTATCTATTTATGTGCACACAGAAGAGTAATTATGCTCTAAACAGAATTGTACAGATAAAGTTTTTCATGGGCTGTCACTCAGATACTGAGTCATATTGTGCCATTAGTGTTGTTAATAATGTGTTGAATTATGCTTATCGAAACTCTCGAATTAACTGTAATTGCTGCACGAGTGACTTCAGATTCTCTGTAAGTGCTGGTGGTACTGACTGGTAGGATATGCATACTTTAAAAGTAGGGCAAAAATGAAAAGGAAGAAGAAAGAGTGGGGAAAAGACATGAAGGCATGAAAACTGCATTAGGCGGTGGCAGCCAACACAGAGAGAAGGATGTGAATGATTCAGGAGGCAAAGGGATTAATAATGCAGGACTCCCTCTCCCCCTATGTCCCAATGTCCCTCTCTCTCCCTCCCTTTCACTCCTTTACCCTCTGCCTCCACCCTTTTGTATATTCTTCCTTATTCTTTTTCTCTACTGTATTCAGCCCTAATTTGTCCACTTTATTGTCAAGTCACTGAGCAAACCAGTAGGGGGAGCTATCCACTCCAAGCCTATGTTACTTCTCAAACTTCTCCCCAGTCCTCCCCTGCTGGGTGCAGGTTTAAGTTTGTGCACCAGCTATCCAGCTATAAGCTTTTTCGTGAAATATTTACAGTGTGTCACATTTTCCCATGCTTTTCTCTCTCTCTCTCTTTTTTTTCAAATATATGACTTAAGGTTTATCTCCATTTGTTTGCCCCATCACTACTTTCCCTTCTATACCTCATCACATTCACATAATCCATTGGACAGAAATGACCTGGTCACAGGAAAAGATGACCTAATTTAATTGAAACTCTGATGGCCCGTCAGGAGGCTTTTAATTACCTGTTAATGTTCTGTGTCTCTCCCTCCCTTCCTCCCTCCCTTCCTTCCTCAATCTTGGTCTCTCTCTGTCCTACAGGACAGGGCTCTAATGGGCAACATTACCAGGCTATGTGACAATGCCATAGCCTTGGAATCATTCAAAGGCTCTGAGAGAGAGACCAACCCTCTCTACAAAGACTACCATGGTAAGAACACACACGCTTATCTTTCTGTCTCTTTTCCATCAAATACACACACATACATACAGGCAGTGCATTAAGGCTGAGGCTGGGCTGTGGATGGAGGCAGGGCAGCCCCCTTGCAGGCCAGACTGTCAGTGCACGTTAGTGTGCTGCTGCTCAATCAGACGTGCTCCTCAGTAGACAGGCCGGGGGGGATTCAGCTGCCACGCTGTACCCCCTCTCCCTCGCACCCACCGCACCCACCCTCCATCCCTGCCTCCCCCCTCCAGCAGAGCCTCTCTCCCTCTCGCCTCGCCCACTCTCATCCCAGTCCCATACCCCTGAGGCTCTGGAGCAGAGCAGACCAACACTGGGGAATCGATATTCTCACCATCACTCTCTCTTCCTCTCTGCCTCTATCGCTCTATCCCTCGGTCAATGTCTCCGTGGCCAGCATGCTCTGCTAATAAATGGAGGGCAAGGCTTTCAGTAGGGGAAAGGACACTGGAAAGGGACACTTGGAGAGAAAGAAATAAGGAAATACAAGGGGAGGGCAGGCATCGTAGTTTGTGTTTGCGCTCCTCGTCCTCACCATCACTTTTTCTGTACAGTTTTATCTTTCCTTCTTTCTCTTGCATGTTTTCCTCTTTTCTATCCCTCTATCACACCCTCCACGCATAAAGGTCAGTTTAAGCGAGTTGGGTATTTTTAGCAGTGCCTCTCGAACTCTCCCACTCACTCTTGCGCTTTTCCTCTCACCCCCCCTCGTGTTAGATGGCCCTAGTTGTGACAGATGAAGGGATGAGATTGAAAACATTCAATGGCAGATTTTGTTTTCATCCAACAACATGTTTTATTTAGATCACACATCTCAGCAGTGATCACATTCCTCTGCATTGTGAGGGCAGGTGGCTTTTAAGCTCATGCAACATGAGTGTGAGGATGTATAATTTTTTTAATGATTTTGTTTTGCAAAAACAAAACAGAATGTTCTTTTTAATTTGCAGTTAATATTGTTTGCACACCTTGTTCAAATATATGTTTGCCCTGTTCAACCAGCCAGAGAATCTCTGGTTGGGTTATGAAATACATTTACGTGTACAATTGTTTTGATGTGTGTTCATGAGTGCAAACGCATCTGGTACGAGTGTGAGAGTGTGCGTGCGGATGCGCGTGCGTGTTTGCGGCAGCAGTTGAGGGCTGCTCAAAGCATGCTGGGAAGCCTGTCACTGCAAATCAGGCAAGGGGAAATCACCCAAGTGCACAGAGGAGAGAACCCACCATCCCCCACTTTTTATGTCTGTCTTCCTTTCTCCATTAGTCCCTCGATCACTCCTTTTCTCTCTCACACTTATTTATACCTCCTTACTTCTACAGTATGTACCCAGTTTTAAGAAAACTGGGATGAATGAATTGAGGACTAAGAGTGGGGTTCGGGAAGCCACCAAAACTTTGTAAGCATCTGTAGCTTGCATTTTTGTCTTCTGTCCTTATTGTTCTAGTATGTCAGTGTAAGTTGGCAAATTTTCATTCACTCATACTCCATATCAGGAAAAATCTAACATGAAGATATGTGAACAAAATACTTTTTCATTTCAGTCGGCCAATTTCCTCTGTATATTCTATTGCAGATTTAGTTGTTAGTAATTTTGCCATTAATTTGTGCCTTAAATTGAATCCTCTTGTACAGATGCAAAATTTTCAAAACAAACCCCCAAACTTTAAAAATCCTTCATCTTATAATGACCAGTTAGACCTTTGAAAGCCATCGCAAAACTTTGAAATATTCAAAAATATAATCTGTTACTAAAATACTAATCTGTAAAAGACATGAAGACTTGCATTTACGAATGGGTTTATCAAACTTAACATCAGTGAACATTCGCTGAGGTCAGCGTGGGGTCACTAGCAATTTTTTATTAGCTCTTCTCATACATCTACTGCCTACATACTAAAATGATACCTTGAAAGATACAGGGGAACAGCATTCTTTCAAAATAGGGGTATTGAGCATAGTAATGAAGGTTCATTTCTTAGTGGTAGTTGGTAGTAACTCAGTAAATCAGTAAAATGCTGTCACTTACTTTATGCTTATATAAAAAAATGGCACGTGTGTGAAACTCAACAGGGTTTTTGTTGGCACAGTCAAATAAAATACACATGCTCTGTAATAAATGAAGTAGTAAGGAAAGAAGTAAAGGAAGCTCTTACTTTGTGTGGTATTTTAGGTTTAATCTGCTCCCTCTTCCTTTCACAGGCCTGCTACACGTACGCCAAGTACCTCACCTGAACTGTCTGGCGAGCCAACTCCCTGACCACAAGGACCTGGCTTTTAAGCTCAAGAGAAAACAGTTCAGTATTGAGGTATGTTGTCAAAGGTACTCAGCATAACCAGGATTTATTCATAAAAAAGACAGTATTCCAAGGGTTACACCCTGAACCCTGTATAATGTGATATCTCATCAGATTTTTTTTTCTTTTTCTTTCTTTTTTAAAAAATATTTCCTTTTTTAGTTGCTCCAATTTTACCTCCCTGGTGTATTTTATTTGTAACTTGCCATGTAGCCATTAACCTAAAACAAAAAATGATGTAGATACAAAGTAATTATTTATTAAGAAAGATTACATTTGCTTTGTGCAGATGAGAACTCTCTCACATAGGCGAAGATCTGCCAACCTTTGTTTACTTTTGTCTACTATTGGGTGACAAAATCAATGGAGAAGCTATTGATTACACTCTGTTGCTACCACAGTTATTTGAGTGTAATGCCAAGAGGCAACAAAGTGAGAAAAATCCATCTATAATCATAAATACACAATACTGTTTATGCTGCTTATGACAGTTAATTATGTAGTTTCCTATGTTTTTATGTTGAGAATGTATTAATTTGTTACCAGCCATCACTGATCCAAGGATGTGCCCCTGCATTAGTTTAGCACTCAGTCCTTTTGTTTTTCAATCACAAGAATGAGGCGACAGCAACAAACAGGGTTTGCTGACAGAAAGAAAAGCTCTCAAAAGGCTCACAAGGTTACGTGCTTACTCTTGATGTTCAGGACCAATAAGGAGCAACTTTACCTTATTATGTAAGATAACTTGAAATTCCAGTGTGACATCTAAAGACCCATTAGCACATTTGCATATATGACTTAAAATACTTCAATTTAATTAGAGTATTAGCAAATGTTTCTAATATTTTGCCCAGTCAATTATATACACAAGAGAGCAAAATATTGTAATGAAGTGCAATACACCACCTTTACCACCAACCACTGTGGCATGAATAATAGAAATTAAGTAGAATTTATAGTGGAAATGTGTATTGGATTGCATTTTATTTTACAGGTGTACCTAGATGATTGTATGGGCTTCCTCTTTCTTCATTCATTTTGATGTATGATTTATCATAGTCTTTCTCTTTTGCATGATCACTCTCAGGCAGAGCAATCAGTCTGTCTCTGAGCTGTCACTCCAGAGAGAAATTAAGGGGCCCTCCTCTCAGCTCAGCCTCATGATTGGTCCTCATTACATTATCATTACCTTATCACACCCCCTGGCCCATGGCTCTTAGTGAGTCCTATTGTTTCAGCCAGGATTTGTAGGGGAGGAGAAAAATGCCTGTGCCACCCCCAAACTTCCCTCCATCTTATGGTCAATCCTTTCTCATTTTGTTGCCTGCCTTAACTGTCCTTCCAACCCTTTGTTTTGTCTGACCCAATCCCCCCTCCTTTCTCTGATTTCCCCAACATACCACTCCAGTGATTTATTAGGTTTGTAAAAGTCAAGGTAGTTATCCTCAATGGTCTTTTAATTAGGCTCAGTATTGGGCAGGCCAGGAGTTCAGAGGCCTAGAGAAACCCAGTAGCTCCATGGGGCCTGGATCCCCTGTCATATATTCCAGCAACACATTGTTAAGACCAAGCTTTGTCTGCCTTTCTTGTTTAAGGAGCTTTATTGGAGTTTTTTGTTGAGTGGAAGTCATACTCTTGCACTGTCCTTATGACATATGCTTAAAACTTCTGCAATATCCGTCTAAGGTTTTTTTTTTAAGGATTGTAAAATGGATGCACTTGTTGACACAAGATAGTACTTAATATAAAATGTCAATCACAGTCCTGTGAGACATTGCTATATGTCAGGGAATTTCCCAGAGAACATCGTATCACCAGTCATGCATCAAATCAGCCAAAACACATATTAGTCATTGTAATGCCCTATTATGTTCTTTGTGTTGTGTTCTCTGGCATTGTGATTCGCTGTCATTAATTTGTATATCATCTGAGTTAGAAATGTCACAAAGGTATGAATGCACATGCTCTTCCTTCACTGTTGCAGAATAGGGGTATATATGTCTACTGGTGTGCATCTCACACATACATTGCTCAGTGCATACTGTGTTTGACCTGTTGGCCAACTGCCTCGGTGGGCTGCTGATTAACACATAAGATGGTGATTGGATTTTAAGCCCGGTGTCTGACGTATGACAGCCCACACCATCCCTGCTAATCACCTCATTTACTCATGCTACAACTCTTCTGCCTGGGGCCACGTAATACAGCATTTTCTCTACTGCTCAGTCTTCAACAGATCCATGTTGCCATGCACCTTTTTCAACTGTTGACTCATTTTCCATATATGAAAAGCACTGAATGCAGCAGCTTTCTATTTATCATCTATCTGGATTAATTTGCGATGCGGTGGTGGAAAGTGACAGATGATTGACAGTGCTACCTTCTCACCAGCTGGGTCAGGCAGCTGCATGTCTCCCCAGCCATGCATAGATTGTGCTGGTAACTAATTTCTTAACTGCTGTTTGACTCATGTTTATATCCCCTAACATTTCTGGAATGCGGAAAGTGTTTGTTTGCCAGCTCACAGAGTGCAGACATTATTTATAAGGAAGTGATCTTGTATTTATTAGTTTTGAATATATTTTTTAAATGGTAGGTTTTGGTTTTAGCAAATAAATTCCCCATTCCTCAGTCATATACTGTTTTAAGGTCATCACGATAGCTCATGATGTTTCTCAGAGTTCAAGCTGCGGTTGATGAGCAGTTATTAGCCATGACGCCTGAAGCCAGAATTAACCCATGGCCCTGTCTGAGCAGGTAGAGGAGTGTTAGGTGTTTAAGAGATTAACACATACTCAGAGAGACATATACAAACAACACTTGCTCTCACACACATACAGATATTGACATTCATGCAATAGCACAAGCAAATATGTATTGGGAAATGCAGACACACCTTAATTGTTAGACATTTTCTGAAAACACGCAATGTGTGTGAGAATTTTCCCAGTCACTCAGCTAACACAGGCTTCTGTCAGTGGTTTCACAAGCGAAGATGCTTTGAGGATGAAGGTCTGAAGAATGTAGATAGTACGCAATTACATTGTCTTTACCTTTGTTTGACCCTTTAAACTGACAGGCAGTGTGCCTGTGGGGTACTGGGGTGCCAGAGGTAGGTCACGGGGTCAAATACGCTATAAGACAGGGATTTATGTCAAATTAGTCTTCTATTAGAGAGGCTGTGTGGAGATGTCTGTTGCTCTGACAAGTCATTTGCTATGGCTGTGTAGTTTATACATAGGAAAAGTTTCCTGCCATTGAGAACTGTTATATTGTTAGGGTATTTTGCATTATTATAAAGAGAAAGGAGTCAGTAAAAGGAAGCTGGTGAAGAAAGGATGACACATGATAACAAAGGTCATATAAAATATAGGAATTACATCACAGTTTCTGATGTGTTATTATATTCCACATCCTGGTTCATTTGGGTATCAGTCCAGTCCAGCCACAGGTTCAGCTGCTGATTTAGCATTTGGCATTGATCTCTTACTCAAAACTTCATTTTATGAATTACAGTACAGAGCAGAAGTCTTGAGCCGACCCTCATTTATTTATATTTAGCTTTCAATAAGGAACACTTGTCATTTGTAAAAGTGGTCTTGCGCAACAGTTTTCCAAGCTTCAAATTTTCTTTGGACGTTGGTTGCTTTTTCACTTATTTTCAGCACAAATGCTTTCAGAAGATAATTTTTTACCTTTTCAATCAGCCACTTAATGTCGACCTATGACTTATTCAAGCATCAGAAAGGCACCTAACTTGAAGGATGAAACAGTGTTTTGTCAGTACATGACAGACAACTTGGAAAAGAACTAATTTTAAATTGTATCTTTTGTCATGTTGTTACTAGCAGCCTGTCAACATGTCGTTTGTTCCCATTTTGTTTAGTTGAATTGACAAAAAATGGCAAAGATAAAATCATTTGACACACATAAAATAATATTCTTTCAACAACAAGGTGAGTTCTGAAGAGCTAGTAGCTGAAAGTGGCATATCTCAGCATGATGTGCAGTGTGCCCTTAAAAAATATGGGGAAACTGGACAACGACAGAACTAGCAGACCAAATAAAAAGAAAAATGTACAGCAGATGAACAGTATCTGAAAGTAGTGTCCTTGAGAAATGGCCAAAAAATGCAGAAAGGACTTCTGTGGTCATTATGTGAAAAGGAGTTCAGGATAGAGGTAGAACATGGAGTGTCTACAGCTGTCTGTATAACACAGTGGAGGCTTGGCCATAGTTTGGGGCTGCCTTTCAGCCACTGGTGTTGGAGATTTTCTTAAAATTGTGGGAATTACGAATGCATAAATGTCCAAAGAGGAGTTTTGAATGTCCTTCAAGAAGCCCGAAGAATAATTCCTGAAGACTACTTAAAGAAATTACAACAAAGCTTGTCTAAGAGAATTTAAGCAGCATTGAAGGGTATGGTCATACCAAATTCTGACTTTCAGGCTTGTTAGAACTGCACTAAATCTGTTTTTGATTTTTATACTTATAAATACTTACATTCTTATATATTTGTTTGTATATATTTAACTGAATTTTTTAATTATTTAAATCATATATAAATGCTATTAAAAATGGGGAGTCTACCATGTTTGAACGGTTTCTTTTTACACTATATTATATATTTACCTCTCACACTACCAACTCCTCACTCCCAGAAACTTCTCAAGTTGCCCAAAAACCTTCCATCTCACATGACATGAACGTGAGTAGTTGATTTTTACGTGAGTGGAAGGAAAGCCACAAGATAGCAGAAAATAATATTAAGTAGATAATGATACTGATGAGTAGAATTAGACTTGAGAAGAACAAGAAGACAAACTGAAAGAGTCCGAGGGAGGTGTATAGAGAAGGTTAATGTTTCTTGGCATGTCCTCAAAACGTCTTTAAGACAACGCCTGTGTCTGCCCCCTGTTGAAGCCTGTGGGTGCCAAGAGAAGGGTGTTAATGGACCTATGTGAGGAACAGAGCGAAGACTTGGAGAGTAGGGGGAAGGCATGAGCGGAGAGGAGCAGTTAAGTGATTCTCAGGTCAGGTCTAATTAAAATGAGGGCTTTTCCTCAGAGGCACCAAACCGCCTAAAAGGGATGGAAAGAAAGAATTGTAAAATACATAATGAATTCGACAGAGAACAAGCTCCAGGGCCTTGTTTTTACATTTGTTTATATGGTTGTTTGTATTCGATGCCTAATCGTATATAAGCCTCCCCACGTCTCCAGTAATGCCTAGTGTTAAAGATCAGAGAAAAGCCAATGCTGAGAAGAACAGAAATGGAGGAATAGCTGAACCCAGTCATTCAATATTTACTTCCAGTAGCAGATCATAATGACAATTCATCGGCTAAGAAAAGAAATCTGAAACAGTGGACTTACAGGATTTCCTGAACCAATTAATGGCACTGAAAACTCCATACACCTGCTTGTGATTCCCACATGTGGCTTGGGAATCATGATCAGATGGAAAGGGTACCCTTGGAATAATATTTCAATTGAATTATTTATACTTCCTCCCTTGGTGCACATCAACCTCTGTTGCATTTGGGAATGAGGTGTGCTTATGGTTTGTGCGTGTATGAAAACGAGAGAGACAATTTGGTGCAGGCCAGGCAGTGGCACGCCACCGCACCCCTTAGCTGAACAATATTCTCAACATACATCAGATTGTTATCTATTATTTAACAGGGTTTTTATCTATTCTGCAAATGTGCATGTGTCTTTGAAAAGGCCCAGCTCATAACTTTGCTGTGCTGAGTCTTGGGTGTATGTGGATTGCAAAAATGCAAAAAAAAAAATTCTTCTTAAGAGGTGTGGGGGGTTGTTTTTTGTTGGGCACACTTGACATCCATGCGATTCAGGTTGTCTGCACAAGTTTATGTATTTATTAAATAGCGACCTTTGATAATTGTGTTAATTAAGACAAGCACAAACCTACAACCAAATCCACTCCACTAATGCCACAACAAATCAACAGAGTTTTATGTGTTGCAGTGCAAATGTTACTCCCTGTAGTGCTATATGTGGTCTGCTGTGAAGTCATTGTAGCCAAGGTATTAAAGATGCTTGTGCAAGCAAGGTCAAGGTTCAGAAAATCACTAAGGACAGTGGTTAAAACAGTCCAAATGAGCTTTTTTCCCCCCATTGTCCAGCACCTAGGGAGAAAAAGCAGTAGCAGTTGTGTTTGTTGTAGCCAAGTCAAAGCTCAGTACAAGAATATTTGGGGCAGCCAAATGTGCTGCCCTCCATACCATATCAACAGAACGCCGAAACTTTTCTTTCAAACAGACAGTATTAAAGCAAAACAAAACAGGGCATATGTGCTGCTCCTGCCAGATTGAGTAAGAGTGTGGTCTGCCTGAACTCACCCTGGAAGTGAAGCTGTTTCATCAGTGAGCAGTGAACCCTTAACATGGTCCATGGACCACTCAGCCCCCATCAGACTAGACTGGCCACATTGGACTCAGACCTGATTAAAGTAGCCCTAGTTGTCTTCAGCTCCCATTAGAGAAAGGGAAAAAGGCTATAACATGTATGCCACCCCGCATCCATGGGGTCTTGTGGCACTATAGAGTATGTGTAAGCATGTTCAAAAAGGGCTCGTATTAACATAATGGTAGTGACTGGGGAACTATAGGCCCTCTGGTGCTTATAAACTAAGTCTCACTGTATATTTGGCTTCTTCATTTTTCTTTATTTTTTTTATTTCCTATCTTTTTAAAAAATGTGTCTAATTTTGCCTTAGGTTTAGGCACTTTCCGTGTAAGTCTTAAAAACTCCTTGCAAGAGTGTCAAGTGTGCCATTGTAAATCACCTACAGAACTGATATTTCTCTCCCTCATAGTCAGGCACAATCCTGATTTTAAAAAAAAAAACAACAACAACAAAAAAAAGCTCCCAACAAACATACATCCAGCAGCATAAATAAAAATGTTCAGTGGTTAATTTTAGAGACCTCTGAATAAATAACTGCAATGAGTATGTTTTAAAATTTGCATGTAAAATTGAAAAGAGGTACATTTCGGGAATTTGTACTTTCAGTACTTTCAAACACATGAATCCAAATATAAACACTTGATATTACAGAGATTCTGCATTCAAAACATGTTCTTTCTAAACTTGCACAGAAACACTGTTGCCATGATTATCATAGAAAATAAAATGCAATGAAATGGTGTCCTTCCTGCTGTTGGTCTGCAGAGAACATTAAAATTGCCATCATGAGCGCAAACGGCTCTGTGGTCGGTGTGGTTCAAAGGTGGAATGTTGATCCGGAGCAGGAGCATCAAACTCAGGAAGGCAGTCTGCATGGGTCCTAAAAATAACTTTCCCACACTCTCACCACTCAGTGTCCTGGGGGGTCAGGAGGAGGAGTGTGTATGTGTCCACTCAGTGCTGATCTAGTGCTATGCTGTTTTAATATTAATACATTTGAAAACCCAGAGACTCACTCCTTTAATTTTCAGGTAATTTTAAGTTTGTTAACACTTTAGTCTTCCTGTGAAATAGTTTGACAAGCAAACACTTTACGCATTTATACCATTCAATGATAACAAATGATGAGTTAAAAATGTATTTTAGATTGAGGATGTCATTCTTCATTCACTCATTCCTCACCTATTTTCTGGCTTCTTTATGGTTGCACATCTCATTGTGTCGCTAAAATTTTCTCAAAACATCATTAGTAATGATAGTGACGTGGCCTTGTGTTAAGATTCCATTTTGTTCAGTGAGGTGAAATCTCAAAGATTTGCAGTCAGCCTCACTTGTATATCTGTGCTGTTATGCAATAACTATAGTAATACAGTAGCAGAAAGTTGGTCCCTTAATGGAGTTCTTCTTCAAATGTCAGCATTTTTTAAAAGCTTGTTTTCCCATTCTTACTACAACATGAAACTAAGGACAGTCTTGGTATTAGAAATCCATCATTTCTAGATTCTGGACATAAAGAATGTGCTTACATCATTTATTAATTAATTTGTTTGCATCACAAAAAAGTAGGCTTAGAAATACCAGATTAGTTGGACACTTAGCCTTTTTTTCTAATTACTTTCACTGTCTGCAATCCCTCAATGACAAAAACAAATTGGATCTCTTGATCCTCTTTCTTTTTCCTTCCCCGAGCACACTATACGGGCATTTGTTTCAGCTAATCATGGGAGCTACTTAACCCTTGCTACTGTGAATATGGTTGCATTTAAAAAGGATTCACCCAACAGTCAACACAGAGTTGTTTAAAGTGGTGTTGGCCATTGAGTGAAGTTAGCCAGCTGCTGAATGTAGTGGTGCTCATGAATTTTATGAGGGCAAGTGTCCCTGTCCTTCAGAGTTCACAGGTGGCCATTGAAAGGCTCAGTCAGATGATGGAGGATAGTTAGGGCATGTATAGAGCCCTGAATAGACTTTAATTATACGCAGTAGATGAGTCAGAGGGCTATTCGAAGGACAGCTTGCAGTTCAAAAGAAAAGTTAGAGGGCAAGGTGATGATGCTTCACTGAAAAGTTTGCGACCCTATTTGTGAGTTAGACAGCATGTGTGACTCAGAGGTTTTGTATTTATTTTGTAAAAATAAAAATGAAATCTGTGTGTATGCATGTACGTCTGTGTGTGTGATTGTATGTGTGTTAGCACACATACATGAACGTGTGAGGGTGGGGGGTGGACACTGGGTGGGAGAGCACTCCAGTGTGTGGCTTAACCAAACTTTGCTTTTGTCCCTAACAATGATGAGTGATGATGAGTGACAGGGGTGTTAGGAGTGGGATCTGGGGAACAGAATGCACAGAAACAGCGCTCACCCAAACTTACACAAAAGGCAGCAAAAGGTCAAATCTGAGGCAAGCTACTTGTCCGCTAGCACATAATATTGCACTATTTTATGAACTGCATAATAAACATGAACATTTTGTTTGTTTTATTTGTGCTTCGGTTCTATTTTCATGCACTGCCATCCCAGATATTTTAAGAAATAGAAATTATGTTAGATACTGATTATCAAATGGCATTTCTACTGGGACTCTTATCACACTGAGCCCTTGAATTACATTTAATGAAAGAGAGTTGCTTCATAATGCACTATATTTCTCTGCATCTCTGTTTTTTGGCAAACTGAATAAAAATGTATTCCCTTACTCTAAACCAGGGGTGCTCAATACGTCGATCGCGATCGACCAGTCGATCGCAAAGGTAGTATTGGTAGATCGCATGGCATTAAAAAAATAGATGCCAGCCTATCATCCATCCCGTCACTTGATTGATATACGTATATCAATCAAGTGACAGGGAAGCCAGTCAGATGACATCAGATTTTTTCTGACGCTTAGGTCGCTGCGCATGCGCAAACAGCGGCGCGAAGTGTAGTAAAACTGACAAGCTAGTCAGCGAGTTAACTCCAATTTTTAGCTCTCGGTTTTTTCTCTTAAAAAACAGTTCAGGACAGTTCTGGAACTTACTCACAGAAGTAAAGTACCCCAACATGAGGAAATGTGCTGCCTCTTTGACTGCATTATTCGGCTCCACTTATTTATGTGAGTCATCATTTTCCCACATGAAGATCATTAAGTCCAAGTACCGTTCCACCATGACTGATGAACATTTGGAAGTGTGTTTGAGGCTGGCCGTCAGCAG